>WNMG01000047.1:0-30928 GCA_009769605.1 Bucorvus abyssinicus
CTCTGCAGCTCGTCCCGAGCCTGGCTCCGCTGCCTCAGCTGGTACAGCAGCATGTTGGCGGTGTTCACCCGCCTGTAGAGCTTGTCCTGGAGCTTCTCCTGGGCCTCCTGGATGGGCATGCAATTGATTGTCAGGGTGGAAGCAAGGTTCACTGAGCACCCACAGGAGAAGGGATTCCTGCCTGGAAAACTCCCTCCAGGGTAGAGCCGGAGATGCTGGGGAGTTGCTCCGGGACATCGTCACTCCCTTGGCAGGACGGGGTCTGGGAGGGCTTTGCTCTGGGCCACTGCTTGGGCTAAGGCAGCAGTGGGCATCTGCTGCTGGCAGTGGGGTGGTCGGGCTTCGGGACTCTGCGTAACGCAGACGCGGGGCTGGGCGTCAATACATTGATCAGTGCCCCAGGTGTGGCTGCTGGCGGAGAGCGGTGGCACCGCTCCGTCCCTACCAGAGGCCCCCGGGGCCAGCACTTCCATCTCCCCGGGCTTATGACCAGCTCGTCACCTTGGGCCGGGCAGTGAAGGGCAGAGACAGCATCTCTCTCCCAGGGCTGCAGCTGAACCCTGCAGGAACCTGGGCAGCCCTGGGGACACGCAGCAGCTCTGCCGGGACAAGGGATCTGCTCAGTGAGCTAGAGGGGACCTGCATGGATGGGTCCCGCCCTGCAAAGGCGCCCATGGGACCACAGGGGGACACCCCACATCTTGCTGCACCAGCCCTGCGGGGCTGTCGTTGTGCCGGCACCGGGGGCCTCTGCTGTGTGCTCTGATGTTATGAGCATCCCCGCAGCCCTGTGCTCACCAGACCGTGCCCTTACCTCCACCGTCTTTGTGGACAATGGGGCAATGACCGGGAGCTTCTCTACTCTGCCAGGCTCGAGGCTGGGGTGCTCATGGTGCTGGAGGCAGGAGAGAGCTCTCTTGGGCTGTGGGCAAGAGAACTTGTGCTGTGGGTACGGTCACGTCGTATTGCTGCCCTGTGCCGCCGGCTCCTGCAGAGGGCCAGCGGAGGAGCTGGCTCTGCAGGGCCAGCACCAGGCAGACGCCAGCAGATGGGACCTGACAGTACCTTCTGGAGAGTTCCCAGGGCATGGACACCTTCCTGCACCGCCTCACGCAGACGGGGGAGCAGCTCCCTGTTGGCGCTGAGCTTCTCCTCACACAGCTGCCTGAAAACCCTCCTCCCTTGTTGTGCGGGACATTGAGGTGCTGTTGGTACCACGCAGGGTGAAGGGGGGACCAAGACCCCCACCCACCCCGGGCCATCCCCGCAAAGCCAAAGGGGCAGCGCCTTGCAAGGCGATGTCAGCACGCAGCTGCTGAACGTGCTCGCTGAGCTTCACCTTCCTTCCCTGCATGGTGCGTGCGCCCGGCAGCCCGGCCCTGCCTGGCTGAGCTACGGTGGATCTGCTGCCCGCTGGAGACCTCTTCGTGGGCTGTGAGCCCGGATGCAGTGCGCTCAGCTGTCCCTCGGAACGCTCATCGTGACAACCTCCAGCTGCTGTTGCCGTGGCACCTCCTGCTCGGCCACAGCCTCCTGCTTGGCCATCACCACCCCCAGTCCCTTCCTCTCCACTTCTGCAGGCCAGACTCAGTAACGACCAATGCCCCAGTTTGGAGACCCCTTATTTTGCACAACCCCTCCCCCCCCCCACCCCGTTGCCCCCAACAAATTGTCCCCTTAATCCCCCATTTTGGGGATACCTTGTTTTGGGGGACCCCAAAATGGGAAAGGGTGGAATTAAGGGGGGCAAGGTTGTGGGGCAGACTGGGGTCCCCAAAAGAGTGGCTGGAGAAATGGGATGATCTTCAATCGGGGGTGAAAAAAGGGGTTCCCCAAAATGGGGGGGATGGGGGTTCTCATATTAGGAGGGGCAACGGGGTGAGTCCTAAAAATCGGGGGAGGGAATGAGGATATCCTAAACATTTTTGGGGACCCCAAAAGGGGGGGGAATAATGAGGGGTCCCCAAAATTTTACATCCCCACCTGTGACCCCCCATTTTCTGTCCCCCAGGGCAGGAGGGGCCCAAAATGGCACCCACCCATGGGGTCACCCCAGAGCCCTCCCCCACCCTCGAGGTCCTCATGATGCCACCCCATGGCCACGTCCTCGCAGGGTGGCAGTCGGTGTGTCCTACGGCTCAGGGTCACCCGGGGTCCCTGTGTCCCCCCTGCTCTCAGTGTCCTCAAGGGGCTCGGTGTTACCCAGGGTCTGGGTGTCCCCCACAGTCCCAGTGGCCCCGTCCGGGTGACGCTGGCGGCGCAGGAGGCCACGGTAGCGGGTGATGGCCACGGTAGCAGGTGATGGCCACGGCCACAGTGCCCTGCAGCTCTGCCAGCTGCACCCCTGGGGACACGGGAGGGGGGTCAGGGGTCACCAGGGAGGTCAGAGGCCACAGCAGGGGGACATTTGAGTAATACTTGAGGTGACACAGGAACAAGGAGCTGACACAGGGTCATGACCTTTAGGTTCCCCCCTGCTGTTTTGGGCACCCTCCCAGATTGGGGCACTCCCCATGTTTTGGGGACAATCCCCATGGGTTTTGGGGACCTTCCAACATTTGGCCTTCCCACAATTGCTGGGAACCCCGCCATGGCTTTGGGACACCTCCCGCTTTTGGGGACTGCCCAGAGGCTCCCCACCCCCTCCCACTGTGGGGACCCCCTTTAGGTTTCAGGACCCTCCCCGCTTTTGGGGACCCCTCACCCTGCTGGAAGCTTCCCTGCACCTGCCGCAGGCTGGGGAGCATCAGCACCCTAAACCAGGCCAGGGGGTCGAGGGGAGAGTGGGGGGGCAGCACCCCCTTTCTCAGGGGCACCCCAGCGTTGCTGCACACCTGGAAGGGGACAAAGGTCAGAGACCTTCAAAATACCTTAGGACAACCCAGCACCCCCAACATGTCCCCCCACCCATGGGACCACCCCCAGCACCCCAGGCCCCCCCAGCCCCCTGGGGTCCCTCCAGAATGAGAATTGCACCCCTGGGATCCCCCTAAACACCCCCAGCACCCTCAGGACCCCTCCAGAACCACGCCCCGCACCCATGGGTGACCCCCCTTACCATCCCCCCCACCGGGGGGGTCCTCAGGCTCCCCCCCTGCACCTGGAACCTCCTCAAAGTTCAGGGGTCCCCCTGGCTCCCTGGTCAGCACCAGCCCCTAGTGTCATTAATTTTATTTAATTTAATTCAACCGTTTAATTCAACTACGAGCCACCTGACCTGCAACTAACAATTTCCATGAAAACGCTGTTCTCCAGTATCACCAAGATTGTCATTATCACAAGCAAGACCAAACTTTACCGTAGGAAGTGACAGCAGTCCCTCTTGCTTTGCTGCAAGTTCGGGTTCTTTTGACAGGCAGGAACAGGCCATAGCAAAAGTTCTGGTGTTTGTGGAAAGAGCGTTCCTTCCCGGTCCTTTCTTCGGGTTGTCAATTATTAAAAGGTGTCTTGAGGATTTACTTTTCCTATCCTGAAATGAGATTGGCTTTCAGACCTCTGTGGGATGAGCAGTGGACTGCACAGCATCCCAGAGCACTCCAGGGGAACAGAGTCCCACAAGCCGAAATCCAGTTTCCGATCCTTTTCTTTAAACAGAGGTATGAGCTTATCGGAGAGATGCTCCGATCTGCAGCGTTCCAAAGGCAATCCCCGCAGGACGGCACAACCAGATTTCTCTAGAGGACAAACATATCAAAGGAAAGCAGTTAAAGGACTTTATTTCTACTTTCTTAATAAATTTTAAGATATATTTGTGTCACAGGTTGAAATCAGAGAGGAAAGAAATTCCGAAAGGTTTGGCTTGCGACTTACGAAAGAGATTTGAAATAATGGGTCTGGTAAAATCCCATGGGCGTAACTGGGTTTTCCAGTAAGGATTCGTAGGATCCCGGGGTGATTAAAACCACAGGCACGCGCACAAGGATAATCGCAAGCACGCACACAAAGATAACTGCGTTTACTTTATTTACAAACAGACTAACTATAGACTTACATATATATATCTACAGACTATTAGAGTTTAGGCTTCTAAAAAATTATGACTAAAATTACTGTTAATACAATTAAGGTAAATAACAACACACCCTGATAGAATTCAGGCTTTCAAACTATTACGATTAAAGTTACTGCTAATATGATCGAGACAACTAACAATGCACTCTACGGACATTCGAGGGCAGGATAAGCAGTCCCGTCTGTCCAAGTGCAATTCATCATGATGAATTGGGCGGAGGGGAAGAAAGTTCCCTCAGTTCACATACATACCGACCCTAGCACAGCAAGTGATGTCCAAATCCACAGCATCCCCAGCATAGACTGTTTTTGGGATGAGATGTCGGTAGGTACCGGACCCTTTGCGGGCCTCTCCGTAGAGGGCAGCATGGTCCCCTTTTTTCCGTATAGCTACCTCTCCCCTGTGCCCAAACAGCACTGCCTTTATAGCAGAGGTTAAAGCCGCCCCTCACATAACGTGTGGCCAGTACGTATGCGTGGACTGCCCCAAACTCCGCTTTCCAATCACACAATCCATAACTTCACACATGCCCATTTTCACTACTAGGGTCACTGTCTGGTGGTCGTTTGACTTCATCTTTACTCTTCTTCCTCGGTAAGAGTTTTGTGAACATGGGAAAACTCACCATTGTGGCAACTCCCCTCCTTTTCCCATCCTTTGGCACCTGATCACAAGGCCCGTGGTTACGAGCTCATCATGGGAGAATCCGCTTTGTTGCAATTAGTCCACTGTCCCCACACTATCACTTCTCCTGAGAAAGCTCGTTATGTATAGTTTCTTGCAGAGCTTCCAAAACTCCCACTGCCCTGTTATGTCTTGCAAAGCTCCGTGTTCCATCTTGGACTGAACTGTTTAAAGGGGCCATCTGACACACTGGGCTTTAGGAAAACCAGCAAAACCAGGTTTTAAACTAAAGGGGTGGAACAAGATTGGGTTAATGCGCCAAGCAATTAAACCCGTAAGTCAATCATTTCAATTTAACCAGGACAGATGAGGGGAGAGAGAGAAAAGAGAGATGTCAATAAATACATAAACAAATATATGCAGGTAAAGAGACATTCTCTCCCGTGTATCCACCATCCCCGGTTTAACAACCAAAGCCCCCGCCCCGTGGTCACCACCCGGAGCGGGGTGGGGGTGGAAGAGTCGCAGTGTTCTTGACCTCAGAGGTTTCAGTCCAAGAAGAGACTGTCCAGGCAAACTTTGGCAAAGTCTTTCCCTCTCACCCCTCGTAGAAGATGGCTCGGCCTCTGCTGTCCCACCGTCCGTGGGCAGGGCTGTTGTGTGCGTCTCTCAGGCCACGGTCCAACGCTGCCTCTGCCCCGGCAGGACGACTTCATCACCGCCTTGCTGGGGACGGTCCTCTCTCTCGTCCATCAGCGGTAGAACTCTCGGTATGGGGGTGGTGGGAGGGGGTTGAGGCTTGCGTTCCTGTCGCCGGTCGGCTGAGGCAAGCCGAGCACGGGGACGAGCCCTTCCCTATCCCCGAACCCCTCTCCTCCGGGAGAGAAAAGGGTTCAAAAGCAGAGATACGAAAAGGAAAAATAAAAGATTTTGTGAGACCTCTGAACGTTTGGAAAACTGAAACAAACTTTTATTAAAACTAGAACAATATATATATAACATGCAGGGAAAAACCAATGCAAAATCTGAGAGTCTGTGCAGGATGGAAAAGTGAGGGTTTTTAAACACGAGAACAGAGACAAAGGGGGACGGTACCACGTGGAGTCCGAAAATGACACCGGCCACGTGTGCGCTTTCGTGGAGCGAACAAAGGAAACCCGCGGCTATTATGAACGCCGGGCTGAAATGTGGAAATCGCTGTCCCTACCGGATCCTCGTTGTTGTGGCAGGCAGAGAGAATATCAAAGCAGCAGACAAAGAGGGTAAAGCCTTACGGCAGCGGAAAAGCCTCCAGGCGAGCAGTCTGTCCCAGGCGGCGTGGCGGGGGCTGCCCCGGTGCACGGTCCACTCCGGCAGCCTGCAAGGTCCCCGGAGCGAAGCCGCAGGGTTTGGAGAAAAACCTTTTCCCCGGAGCGAATCTGAGGTCCTGCAGTGCTCTGCAGAGCCGAGAGTGTCCGGAGAGCCGAGGAGCTGCGAACGAGCTGCGAATGCCCCCCCCCCCCCGCGAAGCCGTCCGGAGAAGCAGCCCAGCAAGTCCCGACTAGCCCCGCAAGTCCCGAGTAGCCCCGGAAGTCCCCGAGCCCCGGAAGTTCCGAGTAGCCCCCCGGCCGCCCGAGCCCGCAGCTTCTTAAAGGGGCAGTACCCTCTCGAGAAACTTTCTATCCAATGAGATGGGCGAATCATAACATGGAAGGGAATAATTCAATTAGTAAGCCTTCAAGCAGGTTTTTTTCCTCAACCTGCCACATTCCACCCCTGTATTCCATACCATGTACGTTATGCGCATCTCATTTACATTGTATTATACAGAAATTAACAGCATGAGACTCTGGTTCAGGGTGTTTCGGCCAGGGTTAACTTCCCCTGTGGTACACAGTGGACTTCACCATCCTCTTGCATTACCCACCAGGTGTGTCCAGGGCCTTGGGCTGAGACAACACCACGGATGGGTCTGTCTGGGGTTGCAGCAGGGGAAACCCAGACAGCTTTTCCAGCAGATTACTTTCACATACCACAGGAACTCTATCCCCCTCTATGGTATGTAAAAGGTCTGATTGGGCAGGGCCGGCTCGATTGATTGATCCCCTCGTGTTCACTTGCCAGGTGGCTTCTGCCAGATGTTTATCCCAGTTTCTGAAAGTTCCTCCACCCAATGCTTTCAGGGTGGTTTTCAGCAAGCCATTATAGCGTTCTATTTTACCGGAGGCTGGTGCATGGTATGGAATATGATAAATCCATTCGATACCATGTTCTTTGGCCCAATTGGCCACCAGATTGTTTTTGAAATGAGTCCCATTATCCGACTCAATTCTTCCTGGAGTGCCATGCCCCCCCAAAATCTGCCTTTCAAGGCCCAGAATAGTATTACGGGCAGTGGCATGAGGCACGGAATAGGTTTCAAGCCATCCGGTGCTTGCTTCGACCATTGTCAGAACATAGCACTTACCCTGGTGAGTTCGAGGGAGAGTGATGTAATCAATCTGCCAGGCCTCTCCGTACTTGTACTTCGACCACCGTCCACTGTACCATAAGGGTTTTAACCTTTTGGCCTGTTTAATTGCAGCACAAATCTTACAGTCATGGATAACCTGGGTAATTGCATCCATAGTTAAATCCACCCCTCGGTCACGAGCCCATCGATAGGTTGCATCTCTTCCCTGGTGACCGGAAGAGTCATGGGCCCACCGAGCAAGGAATAGTTCACCTTTGTGTTCCCAGTCCAGATCTATCTGGAACACTCTGGCTGCTTTGTCAACTTGGTGGTTATTTCTATGCTCCTCAGTGGCTCTGCTTTTTGGGACATGGGCATCTACATGCCTTACTTTTACAACTAACCTTTTCAGGCGGGCAGCAATATCTTGCCACAGAGTGGCAGCCCAAATAGGCTTACCTTTATGCTGCCAATTGTCTTTCTGCCACCTCTCCAGCCATCCCCACAAGGCATTTGCCACCATCCAGGAGTCTGTGTACAGGTACAGCCGTGGCCAGTTCTCCCTTTCAGCAATGTCCATGGCCAGCTGGATGGCTTTGACCTCTGCAAATTGACTCGATTCACCTTCTCCTTCTGCTGCTTCTGCAACTTGGCGCATAGGACTCCATACGGCAGCTTTCCACTTCCGTTGGTTTCCTATGAGGCAGCAGGATCCATCGGTGAAGAGAGCATATTTCTCCTCCTGGTCTGAGAGGTCTTTATATGGGGGTGCTTCATCAGTACGAGTGACTATCTCGTTCGGTGGCATCCCAAAATCTTCTCCTGCAGGCCAGTCTGTAATAGCTTCCACAATTCCTGGGCGACCAGAGTTACCTATCCTAGCTCTCTGTACAATCAGGGCAGTCCACTTACTCCAGGTAGCATCTGTGACATGGTGGGTAGATGCTATCTTCCCTTTGAACATCCAGCCTAGGACTGGCAGTCGAGGGACTAGGAGGAGCTGTGCTTCAGTGCCAATTACTTCTGAGGCAGCTCGAACTCCCTCATAGGCAGCCAATATCTCCTGCTCAGTGGGAGTATAATTGGCCTCTGAGCCTTTATATCCACGACTCCAAAATCCTAGGGGACGACCACGGGTTTCTCCTGGTGCCTTCTGCCAAAGGCTCCAGGCAGGACCACAGTCCCCAGCTGAAGTGTACAGGATGTTCTTAATCTCTGGTCCTGTTCGCACAGGTCCCAGGGCCATAGCATGTGCTATTTCCCTTTTGATTAATTCAAAGGCATGTTGTTGGTCAGAGCCCCATGTGAAATCATTTTTCTTCCGGGTAACAGTATAGAGAGGTTTAACAATCTGACTATACCCGGGAATATGCATTCTCCAGAAGCCTATGACTCCCAAGAAAGACTGGGTCTCTTTCTTGTTGGTAGGCGGAGACATAGCTGTGATCTTGTTGATCACATCTGTGGGGATGTGGCGGCGTCCATCCTGCCACTTAACCCCCAGGAACTGAATCTCTCGGGCAGGTCCCTTGACCTTACTTCTCTTAATGGAGAAACCAGCATCCACCAAAATGCGGATTATCTTCCTACCTTTCTCATAGACTTCTTCTGCGGTATCACCCCATACAATGATGTCATCGATGTACTGAAGATGTTCAGGAGCACCACCTTTCTCCAGGGTAGCCTGGATCAGTCCATGGCAGATGGTCGGGCTGTGCTTCCACCCCTGGGGCAATCGATTCCAGGTATACTGGATACCCCTCCAGGTGAAGGCAAACTGTGGCCTACACTCTGGTGCTATGGGAATGGAAAAGAAAGCGTTAGCAATGTCTATCGTGGCATACCACTTGGCTGCCTTGGACTCCAGTTCGTACTGAAGCTCCAAGATATCAGGAACAGCAGCACTCATCGGTGGTGTCACTTCGTTCAGCCCACGATAGTCCACTGTCAGTCTCCATTCCCCGTTGGTCTTTTGCACAGGCCATATAGGACTGTTGAAAGGTGAGCGAGCTCTGCTGATGACATCTCGTCTCTCCAACTCTCGAATCATTTTCTCTAAGGGGCGCAGAGAGTCTCGGTTGGTGCGGTATTGCCGGCGGTGAACTGTAGAGGATGCAGTAGGCAACTTTTGATCTTCCACCTTCATTCTGCTAACAACAAAAGGGTCATCCGAAAGTTCGGCCGATGTGGACAACCGGATAATGCCATCGGCTCCCACGGTTGCTATCCCAAAGGCCCATTTATAACCTTTCGGGTCCTTAAAATACCCTTTCCGGAGGAAGTCTATGCCTAAAATGCATGGAGCATCTGGGCCAGTCACAATTCGGTGAATTTCCCAGTTATGCCCAGTGAGGCTTACCTCAGCTTCTACCAAGGTAAGCTCTTGTGATCCTCCTGTCACACCCGAGATCGTGATAGTCTCAGTTCCTTGATGATCCGATGGTAGCAAGGTACACTGGGCGCCTGTGTCTACCAGGGCCTTGTACCTCTGTGGTTGTAATGTGCCAGGCCATCGAATCCACACAGTCCAGTATACTCTGTTATCCCTTTCCTCCACCTGGCTAGAGGCAGGGCCCCTCTAATGCCTAGGGTGTGGTCCACAGTCAGTGGAAGGGTCTATCCGGCTTGTGGTAACTTCTTCATAGGAGTTGCTCCTTTGGCTGCAGCACTGTTCGCCAAAGACTGGAGCGACAATTCTTCGATTGCAGTCATCATGTTGGTGTGGTCTGCTCTGCAGCTCATGTGCTGGTACCCCGTGGTTAGCGGCAGGTCGTTGTTCCCATCTCCTCGTCTCTTCACGACCTCTCGAGCAGCACTGGCGGTCACATCGTGGCCTGTCCTGTCTGTTGCGCCTTGCTCTGGGAGGACGATTTCTCCTAACAGCTGACACATGGGTATACACAGGAGAGGAAACGGTTCTTTGTTCTAACCTATTAATAGAGTCCAATATTTTCTCTGTCATTTTGTCTGTCACTTTCTCCACTGCTGCAATGAAGGCAGAGGTATGAGAAAGGCTGTCCTCATACTGGCGAATCCTGTTAGACACCTGTTCTATGGTGAGTGGCCTATTTTCACCCTCTCTTTCCCACAGCATTGTGGCCAATGTATGGGCATATGACTGGGGTGCACTCTGCACAAATTTGCGCAGCAAAGGCTCGTTACTGTGCACCTGGTCCGGGTTGACATTAACATTCCAGTCACCATAGATGACCTCTTTCATAGCCAGCTCTCTCAGGTAGTTAGTACCTTTGCTCAGGACAGTCCATTTAGTAGGGCGGCATTCTATGTCATCTCTGAAAGGGTATCTGCTCTTCACAGCAGTCAGAAGCCGTTTCCAGAGACTGCACTGTTTTGCCTTTTTGCCAATTGCCCTATCAATAGCACCTTCCCGGGCCACATTTCCTAACTGTCTGGCTTCTTTGCTAGTTAAATCAATGTTATCAGCCCCATTGTCCCAGCAGCGAAGCAACCATACCATTAGTGACTCACCATCATGCCTGCTAAATTCCTTTCTAATGCTTCTCAGGTCCTTCCTGGACTGAGGCTGGGTGTTTACCTCTTGATCTGATGACTCATCCCGTGATGAGGATCCTTGGGAGGGCGGTGCTGTTGGAGTCGCTGAGGCAGTATTCCCTGAAGGCTTTCCTGGACGCTTTTGGGAGGTGCTTGGTCCTGCATCGTCATCAGAGCTATCTGTTGCATAATTAGTCTTTTTCTGGTGTTTAGCACCAGAGGGCTTATTTTTCTTTTTCACAGGGGCAACCTGTGCTTGTTTGGGTGGGGAGGTGGCATCAGCTGATTTAGTGGGTGTAGTGCCCATGTGATACTTATTCTTGATAATTATCCACCCCTGGACCATGTTACAGATAACTGATAACAAAGTTATCAAATACAGGAAAATAATACCATTTGCCGAATATCCAGTTTCAATTGCCATTGATCCAGTACCAAATGGAGAAGTGTTATTTCCCATCATCCATTTGCTAGAGGAATCATAAGCAGCCACTATCATGTACTGTGCAAAATATACTGGGAGCATTATAAACTGACTGAGTACAGACCAAAACACCGAAATTACGCACGCCAGGGTGAACACCTTCTTTGCTAAGTGTCCCAGACCAGCAAACCATAAACCAGTACCAATTAAAAACAGGTAATTTGACATCACAGTTGGTGTGCCAGGCACCAGATCATAAAGCATTTTTAAACTGTACTGCTTAAGAGCTTCAAACAGAAGCTCGCTTAGCACCATCCTGGAAAAACCTCGTTTGTTTCAGTTTCCAAACTTTAATAAAAATATGAATATTAAATTATTCAGAAGCCCACCCAGGGACGCCAATTATGTCGCCGGTCGGCTGAGGCAAGCCGAGCACGGGGACGAGCCCTTCCCTATCCCCGAACCCCTCTCCTCCGGGAGAGAAAAGGGTTCAAAAGCAGAGATACGAAAAGGAAAAATAAAAGATTTTGTGAGACCTCTGAACGTTTGGAAAACTGAAACAAACTTTTATTAAAACTAGAACAATATATATATAACATGCAGGGAAAAACCAATGCAAAATCTGAGAGTCTGTGCAGGATGGAAAAGTGAGGGTTTTTAAACACGAGAACAGAGACAAAGGGGGACGGTACCACGTGGAGTCCGAAAATGACACCAGCCACGTGTGCGCTTTCGTGGAGCGAACAAAGGAAACCCGCGGCTATTATGAACGCCGGGCTGAAATGTGGAAATCGCTGTCCCTACCGGATCCTCGTTGTTGTGGCAGGCAGAGAGAATATCAAAGCAGCAGACAAAGAGGGTAAAGCCTTACGGCAGCGGAAAAGCCTCCAGGCGAGCAGTCTGTCCCAGGCGGCGTGGCGGGGGCTGCCCCGGTGCACGGTCCACTCCGGCAGCCTGCAAGGTCCCCGGAGCGAAGCCGCAGGGTTTGGAGAAAAACCTTTTCCCCGGAGCGAATCTGAGGTCCTGCAGTGCTCTGCAGAGCCGAGAGTGTCCGGAGAGCCGAGGAGCTGCGAACGAGCTGCGAATGCCCCCCCCCCCCCCGAAGCCGTCTGGAGAAGCAGCCCAGCAAGTCCCGACTAGCCCCGCAAGTCCCGAGTAGCCCCGGAAGTCCCCGAGCCCGGGAAGTCCCGAGTAGCCCCCCGGCCGCCCGAGCCCGCAGCTTCTTAAAGGGGCAGTACCCTCTCGAGAAACTTTCTATCCAATGAGATGGGCGAATCATAACATGGAAGGGAATAATTCAATTAGTAAGCCTTCAAGCAGGTTTTTTTCCTCAACCTGCCACAGTTCCCCTTCCACCCCCTCGAGGAAACGGGAGACTTAAACGCCCCGTGGAGGAACTGCACTTTCTCTCTGGTGTGATCTCTCTCTCTGTCCTGGGCAGAAATCAACCGTGTGCGCTGGGGAAGAGCCTCCAGTTACGGCTTTTATTGGCTTGTGCACAGAGGCGTTTGATTGACATGCCTCGGCTCCAATGAGAAGCCGAGAGGGTTGTGGCACTCCTTCCCCCACAAAGGTCGTGAGAGAAGTTTTTGCGCTCTTAGGGGGAAGAGAAAGGAAGCGGCAGGGGGTCTTAGTCCCGCCGCTGCCATCTGAACCCATGACAATTGGTTTACTAGAGGTACAAGTACACGTGTAAAAGTCGTCTTTATTGAACGGAGGCCAGGTGACAGCGTTCCAAGAAGAACGTGACGGAGCAGAAGTCAAGTGTGCTGCGGTCACGTCACTGAGCGTCACAGAAGGCTGTGATTTCTTTCTTCATTTCCTAGTAAGAAAAAAAGACAAACCAGCAGTCAGCATGAATAAAAGCTTAAGAACCCTCTTTATTCCGTCCTAAAAAGGAGGAATTATCTGCACATCCGTACGACTTAGCAATATTTAGCAAATACACGTGCTACCGCCGTCACAGAGTCTGTCTCTGTCCATTAGCTTCCAACGCATCCTTGTGCATGCAGAACGGCAAGGAGGCAGGAGGGACTGTATGGATTTGGATCAAGGGGCTGTGGGGCTGTGTCAGCCGTGATTGCCGTGGTTAGAAAGAAGAGACAGCTCCTGAACAGCCACAGCTAAAAACTGCAACGGTGATTTCCTGCCCTCTGAATAATGACTCGTTCATTTCTCCATACAGCAGAGCTTCCTCCGGACCGACTTGCACGGTCACTCTGAAGAGAAGGTGTTGTTTTGTTAAAACTAAAGGAACAAGTAGGAAACAAATCAAGTCCCTTTTAATCCAAGCATGAAAAGTAAAGTCCCTAAAAGCTCGTAAGGCCCGCGAGAACACAAATAAATCCCTTCTCATGCTAAACCGCGTCCTTGTACTGGGTGAGAGAAGGGCGCGCTGTTCAGGAGTGGCCTCCCTCAACCCAAAGGATCCTCCCTGTCGCACAATCCAAACGGAGCGTCCGTTCTAACGCTCTGTCGGGTGTGGAAGAAGAGATCGAGATGGCCAGGGCCAAAGAGAAGAGGCTGCTTCTTTTCTAAGGCAGACTGAGAGGCACGGAGAATTTTGTCTACTCTTAGGCACAAGCATCTCAACGACAACTGGAATCAAGGACCTTGAATCTGAAGAGTGAATATCCAACCTGTCGGAACCGACTCTACTGGGGATGCTTGACTGAGACCATGGCTGCCTGTGGAAGATTCTGATGAGTTCCAACAACTCGGAAATCCTCTCTTACAGGAAGAGATCAGAGAATTTGCCTCAGTAGCATTAAACCGGCATAGGCCAAAGTCTCTCCTGGTGCCAAATTAAAGGTGCTCGAGCCATGTGAGTTAACAAGGGACTATGGTGAGACTAGAAGAAAGTCGCCAACTCTTGTCATGTTTCATACTTGGTTGCTTTTCAAGAACGCCGTGGCTGCTATACCAAGTATTACCATGTCTGACTGCCTGCCTGGGGGAAAGAGGAAGCAGCAGGCTGAGAAAAGCAGCCTCCTTTCATAGCCCCCCAGCCTGACAAGGGTCTGGAGAAGGACTATTGGCAGACTGAGGTGACCTACTTTGAGAGGGCTGGGGGGGTACCCATTGTCCTCAAGTTGAAGCCTTTTCTTGCTGAAACACCCAACACAGCAACGCTTTTGCCATATGGATATGTGTCTTCCAGATGGAAATGAAAAAGTCTTGTGACACAGGCAGCGAAGCAGTGAAGAGTGATGCCAAACAAGTGTGATGTCCAGGCTGCACATGCACACACACACACACACACACACACACACACACACGTGCATCACAGTGATAGGACAAAAAAACTGACCTTCACTAATTCCGTTTTGTCGTGGTCTTCCCGGTGTCGGTACATGCACTGACTAAGCACAGCGTAGGGCTTCTCCAGCTGAACTATAGTGAAGCTCCTCGTTGACCCCGTCACAAAATGCAACAATTGCTGAAGAAAAAAAAAGGAAGGTACAAGTTTGGAATAGTGCGAGGTCCTTTGCACGGGCTCTGTGTGTGTTCAGAAGCTGAACAGTAACAGTGCAACACAGGTGATCTCCTACTTTCTCATATAGGTAAATAACGTCGGAGGGACTCTTGGCAGAACGGATTAGCCATCTCCCACAATTGGAGACAGTGAGTTAATTTTTCATACTTCAGGGAAAAGGAAGGCTTAGATTTCAGACAACATTCGATTACTAATCAATCACATCAATGATGGAACAGTTGTACGTGCAGCAAGAAAATGTCCTCCTTCGGTATTCACCAAATGGAAATCAGACTCACCGCGAGCTCGGAGTCATCCACAGTCCCGCGCTGGGTGGGCATTTCCCCCGCTTTCTCGCCACTCACCACCTGCTGCTCTTGTGGCCCAGAAAGTCTCGCACGCTTGGCACAGCGCTCCCCTGAATCTGCAATGACACCTTAAGTCAGGCTTGTCTGTTGGCCTGGAGTACAGTGTCGGTGAAGTGTCGTGTGCCTGGCATGCGGTCTCTCTCTGCCGTGACAGAGTCAGAGCTGTTGCTGGTTTTTCACTGAGAAGTGCTTGACTTTTACTTTCTTTCTGGCCAAAGTCACTGCTCATAACAATCAGAAAATGAGCTGTTAACATAGAGGTAGCAAAGTTTTCCACTTAGAATCTCCTCACCTGCTCTGCTTTTGGGTGCAGGAGGTTTAGCAACTTGGTGCATAACCAGGTCCTCAAAAAACATTCTTCTTTCTTCCTCATGAGGCAACTCGATTTGGAAAACTTCACTGTCATTAATAAACAATTCTTGCATCTAAAGCATGAGGAGAAAAGATATGTCAGATGTAAGGCCACACAAATTCATATTCTATTCCAAACAGGTGATTCCCTTTCTAAATTAAACGGAATAATCACCTGGAGAAGACACACAGTGAAAAATTCTCTTCTTGGCCGTAATAGGCTGGATTTCCACAGGTTAGCGTGGCAAATCAAACTGTCTTCTCTACGGAACCCCTCCAGAGCTAAAGCTCCGTGAAGAGACCCCACGATACACAGATAACGCGCTGACAGTCAGCACCTCCAAGTCCGCTTCTTTTGTACTGACCTGCCTTGCTATCTCGATGGCAGCACGAGAGGGGACAGGTCGGGTTCGGGAGACAAGGGCTGGGTTTTTGGTGAGGTTGGGGAGGTTTTGGTTTTGTTTTGAGTGTTGGGATGTTTTTGTTTGTTTAGGGTTATTTTGCAATGAGTTTAAACGCGGTGTATGAAATTGAACACTTCCAAGTTTTACTCCATTACTCAGTTTCTCCGACCAAAAGGTACAGAAGGAATTTCAATGCTTATTTTAAAGAGAAGATGAAAAGCAGCCACGAGATTGTGGGCTGGCACTTTTGATTTGGGAGCAATGGCTGGACGTAATGACTTTGGAGCCTGGGCTTGGGCGCGAGTGAAGGGAGCCCAGAGAGCAGATGATGAAGGTTAGTGGCTGAAGGAAAAGTGTTAGCCCCAAATTTCCTGTGCCATTTGAGAGGCTTCTAAAGGAGGATGAAAAGCGACGTAGAGATTCTGGTCTGGCCCTTTTGATTGGGGAGTAATGGCTGGACATAGTGACTTTGGAGCCTCGGCTTGGGCACAAGTGAAGCTCTGACCACCACGTCCCGCATGCCATTCTAGTCAGGGAAACTGCCCTTTGCCCACCCAATTGCCTTTTCTTCCTCTTCTAATCACACCATTAACCCATTTGGAGGCAGCAAACTCCACCCTCCAAGCCCCCACGCACCAACCACCACCATGATTCAACAAGCCAATTGTCACTCTCGCTGCCCGGCACACGGCCGGCTTGATTTCACGGCTCTGTAAGTGTCGCGGCTTGAATTCTAGCGGACAAGAATGGACGAGGGGTGGTTTGGGCAGCACTGGCAGATCAACCAGTGCCAGATGGGATGGAGAGCGGTGGGACTTTCTTGCCCTCTTTGAGGCGGTGCCCATCATATGCTGGCAATTCAAGCCCATCCATCCCAGTGTAGAATAATTAAGGCCCATGCATTAAAGCGGATCATTAAAGCACATCCATTCAAGTGTCCCGAAAACCATCAACTTGCAGCAAGGAGGCCACCAAAGCCCACATTTTGATCAGCTCAAAACCACTCCTGCATTCTCACAAAGAAAAGCCTGCAGCCGCAGCCCAAGCCCTTCAGCACCTTGTACCCGCCAAAGCAACCACCAGACACCACCAAAAGTTCCGTGTTTGGACTTTATTGCAATGCCCCGTTGATTAATTGGTGCCTCAAGCCGCCTTGGGGCATTGCGAGGAGTTTCCAAGGTAGGGCTTGTTCTCTGATGTTTTCAGCGGCGGCGTTTGGGGGCTTGACTTCACCTCCTGTGAGGTTGCTCCCACGGGTGAATTCTCCAGCAGCACCACCTTGAGGCGTGCTGGGCCCATGCTTCCTCCTTCCTGAGATGCTTTGTCCTTTGTGAGATGTCTCAGGAGCAGCGGGCTGGGCTAAAGCTTCTCTCCCCCTCCCCTCTGGCTTTTGTGGTCTAAGTTGGCAGCTGGGGCTTTGTGGCAAGGACACCCTGGGTGTGGGCGTGCTGCCCTGCAGGCAGTGGCCGAGGCCAGGACTGGCTCTGTGTGCCCTGCACATTGAGAGGGGTCTCCCTGGGAAGGGGGCACCATGAGACTGAGCTGCTTCTTCCAGCTTGATGACCAAAAAATTTTATTCCAACACAGCCCTTTTCTAGAGGTCAAATTTCACCTCTCCAAGGCTCAGTAGGGCCAGCTGCAGCACAGCGACCGCAGGCTCCATCTTGACGTTGGTACGTCTGTCGTCAGGGTGGTGATGATGTCAAATGCCTCAGTCCTGACCAAGTTGTCAGGGTCACTCCCCAAGGGCAGGATGGCTGCAAGAGAAGGAAGCAGAGCAGATATGGAGCCCCACGGCCTGCAGAGACCCCCAGCAGTCCCCTCCAGAGCATGCCAGCCCCACCCCTCTTGTTCCCTGGCCAGGAGGAGCAAGTGAGACAAACAGAGCTGCTGGGAGCTGCTGCTCAGAAACGCCCTGTGTGCCCCTGATGCTCCTCTGCCCCAGGAACATTGTCCTGGAGCAGGGCCAGGCACGGCAGCACCCTGCCCAGGCTCTGTCCCCTGCCCCACCAGCCCCGGCAGCACAGCCCCGACTGCCCCTACTCACCATTGCAGACATCCTGCAGCTCCTCCCTGCCAAGGTTCCTCACGTGCTGTACGGCCAGCCCTAGGCACAGAGCTCCTGTCACACCTCTGCTCCCCAGCATGCTGCCAGCAGCACAGCACAGCCCCGGCCCGGCCAGCTGGGCAGCAACCCCCACCTCCCCCCCAGCAGGGCTGAGCCCAGGGCAGGGCAGTACCCGAGGGCAGGGGGACTGGGCAATGCTGACACTCCAAGCCCACCTGTGTGGGCAGGGCTAAGACAGGAAGGGCCAGGCCCTGCACGGGGCAGCCCTGGGGCTCTGGCAGCCCCAGGACTGCCCCTCGCTGCCGGGGCAGTGGCAGGGACTGGGGCCAGGCTGCCACAAGAGGGTCCCAGGAGGCTGTGGCTCACCGATGAACCTGAAGGCCACCTCTCGCAAGGTGACCTGAGCGTACTTCAGGTAGGGCAGGCTCTGACTCAGGTATTTGTTCACTCTCCTCCTGTCGTGCAGCAGCTGGAGAGAGCACAAGGTCATGGGGCTGGCACAAACCCTCCCCAGTCAGCTGGACCAGTCCCTCCTCCCAGCACCCCTTTCCCCCCTGGAGATTCCCCTCTCCCAGCCAGAGCCCTCTGAGGCTGAGCTCCAGAGAGAGCCCCAGGCAGAGGGGCCTGGCGGTGCTGAGACCCCTCTTGAGGAAGAGCCCCTGGGGGCTCCGTGCTTGAAGGCAGGGAAGGAGGAGGCAGCTCCGGGCTCTGGGCTCCGGGCTGGAGCCGGGCAGGCAAGGCACAGCTGCACAGCCCTCCCCCGGGCACGTGGGGCAGCGCTGATGGTTTGGGGGTGTCCTCACCAAGCACTCTCCAATCCGGTGTCTCAGACGTATCCCTGCCAGTATGCAGAGCCGCCTCCACCCCAGGAACTGTGCACAGGCCATGAGGCTGTCCCCGGAGGCCTGCAGAGAAGCAGAGGCTGGGAGATGGCACCGGAGCCCAGGGCAGGAGAGCGGGCATCCTCCTCCTGTGGGCCAGGCTCCCAGCCGTTCCCAGCCCCGTCTGGGAAGAGGCAGAGGGGGACAGAGTCTCAGCTGGGTTCAGTGCCCGGGGCAGGGACACCGGGCAGCCACCAGCAAGGTCAGGTTTGCAGTCTGTACCTCGGCCACGCTCTCGACCTCATCACTCATGTGGAGGAACAGCGGGATGAGGCTGTTCCTCACGATCTTCTTTATCCGCCTCCTGCCGCTCCTCACCACCACATTGATGACCTCTCTGAAGAGGCTGATGGAGAGCTGCCGCACCTGGCTGGACTCCTGGTGGGGAAGAGGACGGGAGGACTTCAGCAAGAGCCCCTCCCTCCCCACGGTGAGCAGGGGCGTCAGCGGGGCTGATGGGGTGGGAAATGCTCCGAGGGCAGCTCCTGAAAGCAGCAGCTGGGGGCCACATCTGCAGCCACGGCGGAGCAGCCCCAGCCCCTGAAAGGCCACGGGAGAGGAGCGAGGAGGAGCGCAGCCCTGCCCGAGGGCTGCCCGCAGGACCGGGCCCGAAGGCAGCTGTCCTCGCAGAGTGCCCACGGCCAGGGTTCAGGCTCCCACAGCAGCCTTACGTCATCAAAGAGCTGTAGGAGCTTCTCAGAGAGCTGCAGGGCAATGGGACTGGCCTTGCGCCTCTCCATAACAGCCAGCACGTTCCCAAAGACAGCCAGGGCTTTCATCTTGACGTCTGCGTTGGCGTTCTGCAGGGTCTCCAGCAGGTCTGGCAGCAGGACCGGAATCTTTCTTGCCTGTGTGATACACACGGTTTCCTTTCTGTGAAGCGGTGACAGACCACCCTGACCAGTGAGTCACTTGGCTACGCCCTGCTTACCTTCAGCGGTTCCTCTGACAAGGTGAGGAGGCCTCTGAGTATCAGTGACAGCACCGGCGTGCTTGGACCCCTCAGGAACCTGCAGACTTTGTACAGGGCAGCAAACTCCTCGGTGTTGGTGTTGGTGCCCGACAGCAGCTGCAAGGGAGACGGCAGTGAGAGAGCGGCAGAGCTGCTGGGCTCCGGCACCATGCGGCTCCTGCTTCCCAGGGGCATCTCAGGGCACGGGCACCGGGGCCACACAGCCCGTCCTGGGGGCAGCTCTGCCCGCGGGAGACATGTGTCTGTGCCAGCTCCTCCTGTCCCTGACCCCCAGCAGCCCCTTGTTCCCACGCCTCTGAGAAGCCTCAAACGGCGAGAGCCGGCACAAAGGTGGCACGACAGGCAGGGGGTGACGAGTGTCTCCTGTCCCCGGCCCTGCAGCTTGCTCAGCCTGTGCAGAGGCCATGCCTCTGCCCCGGAGACAGCGACTGCCCTGACTGTGGCTTCTGGACTGGCCCCTTCCCCTTCCCCTCCCCAGCCCCATGTCTCCGGCTGCAGCGCAGGCAGGCGGCTGCAGGCCGGGGGGAAGCCGTGCGCTGCCCAGGCAGGCGCAGCCTTCGTCTTTGTGCCCCAGGCCCCAGCAGCACGGGGCGGCCCCCCCAAGGCTGCTGCGGGGCAGATCCTTTCTGACACCAAGGGGCTGTGTCTGGCGGGCAGGGGGCAGGGCAGAGGGGGCTCTGCCTCTTTTCCTCTGCAGTCCGGCACAGCCCGGAGGTGAGCAAGGTCCAGCGTCATCACTCACAGACAGGGGGTAGATGCAGGCGTCCTCCACGTCAGAGCTGAACACCCTGCGCAGCTGCCGATCCTGGAGCACGTGGAGCATCTCATGCAAGATGCAGCTTAACGTCGAGGGCATGGAGAACATCACCTCCAGCATGGCCAGGGCAGCGCTGCGGACCCAGAGCGCTTGTCAGCAGGGCTGCCTCGGCCACCGTGCTGTGCCCGGGCCAGCTCCTCCAGAGCCAGGCAGTGCTGCAGCCCCTGCCCTTCCCTCCTCCTTCGTTTGGGGGGGTGCGGGGACCCTGCCCGGGCAGGCAGGAGGGGGCTGGGCTGGTGTTCCCCGTGGGGCAGGGAGGAGCGAGGTGCCGGGGCTCTGGCTGGGCCTGCTCTGGCTGCTGCGGGCCTGGCCGACCCACCGGGGCTGGGAGCCGTGGTGGGATGGAGAGCCCTGCTCCTTGGGGGTGTGCTGCACTTTGCCATGGCTCTGGCAGCCAGAGAGTCCCGGGCCCCTCTCCCCACGGGGAAGAAGCTCTGAGGGCTGCTGGGGCCGGTACCTGGCACATGTAGGAGCCATCTTCAACAGGCTCCTGCCCACTTCCCTGGGGTGCTGCTCGGTCATCAGCAGAAGCAGCGAGTCCAGGCTGCAGCGGGCTGGCTCCTTGCGGACGCTCTCCACGTTCTTGTGGATGTACGTCATGATCTTTGGCACCTGGAGGGGACATGGGTGAGGACGGTGCTGCCACTGGGGTGCAGCCGTTTCCCCAGCTGCCGCTGCCACTGCTGCCCTTCCCACCCGTCTCTGCTGCCTTGCAACGGCCTCAGGTGCCCGAGAGAGGAGGAACAAGGGCTGACACATCTCACGGGCGGCCAGGCCAGCCCCAGGCCACTTACATCCAGCAGCCAGGCAGGGGCTCTCATGGCCATGTCCAGGACATTGCTGCCCAACTGCCTGTCCTGCGTGTCGCGTGCTGCCAAGGCCTCGATGGCCTGGAGGACGAGCTCTGTCCTCTGAGAAGGCTGCAGCCCTTCTCCAAACTCCTGCAGGAGGAAGGAAGGGAGGGAGGGAAGGCACATCATGCCGAGCCCCCACATGGTGCTGCTTGGCTGGGCAGTGCGAGCAGCTCTGGCGAGAGATGCCCAGCAACGCGGGCGGCAGTGCCCGCAGGAGGGCTGGCAGCAGGGGCTGCAGGTTCTGCAGGGCGGAGGAGGAGAGCAGAGGGTCCCCAGGGGGAGGGGGAGGGTTGGGATCACGTGCACCACGCATTGGCCCTGCAGAGAACCGGGGCTCAGGGGTGGCTGCTGCTGGCAGAGGGGAGTGCTGCCCTTGGGGATTCCCTGCTTGGGGACCGCAGGAGCCCTCTCCCCAGGGACAGGGAGGCCACACCAGCCCCAGCGCTCCTGGGTGCCTTTGCTCACACCAGCCTCCTGCCGATGCCATGGGCAGGAGTCCCAGCAAGGCAGAAGGTCAGTACCGTGGCCGTGTCGCTGCTGTCGAGCGAAGAAATCTGGCACGTGCTCCGAGAGTCCCACGCCGGCTGCAGCTCTGGAAGCTCCGGGTTCTCCTCTGGCGGCATCTCGCCTGCACGGAGGGAAAAGGCACAAGAGTCGGTAGGACGCGGCATCTTTGCCACAAGCTTCCCAAGGGGTGAAAAGAGCTTGAAACTCGGCACAGCTCCAGAGGGAGGCAGTGCTGGGGCCGGCTCCCAGCCCCGAGCAGCCCTGGCCTTCCAGCACCCCTGGGACCCCTGCCCGCGGGACCCTGCTGCCAGCGTGCCAAGGAAGCCGGATCCCTGCATCGAGCCAGTTGCACCTGCTGCCCCCAACCCTGCCTGGCCCCGGGGGACCCTCACTCACTGGTCTGCAGCTGCTGAACAACGGTTATGTGGTAGGGCTCTGGTGAGAGGCTGGAGACCACGGCCGAGCCCTGCGCTCCCCAGAGACCAGCCCCGGAACAGGGGCTGCTGGGCACACTGACCCCTGTCTCTCTGGCCACAGGTTGGGGCTGGGGGTGCCCAGTGGATGGAGCATGGCCGGAGCCCGGCCGTGGGGAACAGCCCCCTCCCCTCTTGCCCTGGGGATGCCCACAGGTGGGAGGGGGCCAAGCTGGCTGCAGCCGCAGCCCTGAGGTGCAACTCAGCCACTCACCCGCCTGCAGCAGCTGCACCTCCTGCTCCTCAACAGGCTGCTGAGCTGGGGCAGCCCCAGCACCATCGTCCTCCTCCTCCTCCTCCTCTTCCTCGACCCAGCCCATCCCGGGTATGCAAGCTGGCACAGGAACCGGGGCTGCCCCAGCACCTTCCTCCTCCTCCTCCCCAACCCAGTCAAGCCTGGGCACACTGGGGGGTCCCTCTGCCATCGCGCTGCGGCTTGGCCTCGAGGACTTGCGCCGCAGGGATCAGAGACATCTCCAAAAAGCACCCCAGACGCGGGTCAGGAGGGAACGACGTGGCTGTGCAGGGACTCCGTCCCTTGCCACTCCTGCCCCGTGCCCTGCTCTGGGCACTCTGGCGTTACTGTGGCCAGCACCAGCACCTATAGCACCTCTATCACCGTGCGTCACAAAGGGCTCTGTGACACGCTGCCCCGTCCTGTGCTCTGGGCACCCTGGGGTTACCATGGCACCGCCAGCGCCTGTATCACTGCCTGTATCACCACATGTCACAAAGGGCTCTGTTCACTAGTTTGTCAGGATCCTGCACTTGCTCCGGGTGAAATTCCAAACCGCTGGCACTGGCCACCGTCCCAGGCCCTTGCCCATGTTCTCCCCCACACCCCGATGCTCCCAACTCGCCCGCCTCGGGCCAGGCCTTTGGGTTGTGGTCTTGAAAAACTTTTTCTTGTGTAACCTAAACAAGACGTGGGAGATGTTCAGGAGAGCCAGCAACAAGAGCAGCTGGCCTGGACATCCCAAGGCTGTTCCAAACTCTCCAAAGCTCCTGTGATCAGCCTGAGGAGAAAAGGGGAGGTGAAAGAGTGGGAGAAAGTACCCCCCGGGTCTTGCCCCGAGACTGGGTGTGATTTCCAAGAAACAGCAGCCGAACCTTATGCCCAGGGATGGCATCACACCGCAAGCTGACATGACACGCTCCAGCTACACCATAGTCCTGGTACCTCTCCCCAAGGTCATAAACCTCACGGTGCACGTGAGGATTGACGGGGCACCAACACCTGAACAAATGAAGCGACTTGGTGACCATGGACTGTTGAAGTAGGAAGCCCAAGCATTCCCACCAGGATGAAGATGTAGGTGAAATATTCTCCAAACACCTGGGAGAAGTCTCACGATCGGAGCCACTTGTTCTTGTGGGGGACTTCAGTTTACCGGATGTCTGCTGGAAATATAATACAGCCACGAAGAAACAGTCCAGGAGGTTCCTGGAGTGTGTGGAAGACAACAGGAGATCATCTTGAGTGCCATCACAGGGCATGTTCAAGACCACCAGGTGATGAGGCCCTGTCAGCATGGTGTTATGAAGGGCAGGTCCTTCATAAACCCATCCTCCTTACTGGCTGGCTGGCCGCGCCTAGAGAGCAGTGGGGACTGGAGATAAGTCCAGCTGGTGGCCGGTCACCAGTGGCGTTCCCCAGGGCTCAGTGTTGGGGCCGGTTCTCTTCAACATCTCTCTCAGTGGTCTGGACGAGGGCATCGAGGGCACCCCCAGTTCATTCGCAGATGACAGCAAGTTGGGTGGGTGTGTCGATCTGCCTGAAGGTCGGTCTCTTCTCCCGTGTTACGAATGACAGGAGGAGAGGACACGGCCTTAAGTTGCGTCAGGGGAAATTTTGGTTGGAGATCAGGAAAAATGTCTTTACACAGAGGATCACTTGGCAAGTCCTGAGGCCATTGCCCACCCTTAGTGCCCCGGAACCCCCTGAGACCCCTGTGAGAATCCCTGAGACCCTCCAAGATGACTCTGAGGCCCTTTGAGACACCCTGAGGCTCCTCTCGAGACACATCAAGACCCTCTGAGACCCCCCACCCCGAGAGCCACCGAGACCCTCGGAGCCCTCCCTGATTTCAACACACGGCTCCAGCCCTGCGGAAGAAATGGCCCAAACATTCGAGCATTTGGGAAAGAAACAAAACAAACAAACAAACAAAAAAATATAAAACCCCCCTGGGGGGGGGGGTGGGTTGGCTGTGGCACTGGGGAAAGAACCTGCCTGGGGACAAGACCCTCAGCACCCACAGTGTCGCTGCGGTTTACACAATCCTCATGCCCGAACTGAGCAGACCCAGACGCCAATATGGTGTGCAGAAAGCTCCGTTTATTAAGTGCGACAGAGTTATATTTACAGGCACAGAGTTTCCGGACATGCACTAATCACGCGCTTCAAGGTTACAGTTAATTGGCTCGTTAGTGAAATTCACGCGCCTATCCTAACACTATAATTGGCTAGTTAGCTTCACTCTGAGTACATGTCCGTGCTTGTCCGTTCATGTCCATCCTTGTTTACAAATCTGACAGCAGCAAGTCCTGCTGCTCCTTAAAGTCTCCCACAATTCCCCCTTTTTGTTTTTGTGATGGCAATAAAAAATCTATGGCTGCTCTATTTTGAAGTGTGGCATGTCCTGCTCCCCCTTTTTGTTTTAAAAGCATATTTTTCAGAGTGCCATGAGCCCATTCAACGATCGCTTGACCTGTGGGGGAATGGGGAGTACCTATGACATGTCGAATCCCCCAGAGTTGCAAAAATCTGTTAAAGCGTTGTGCACTATACCCAGGTCCATTGTTTGTGTTGAGTTTGTGTGGTACTCCTAAAGTTGCAAAAGCATATAGCAAGTGATGTTCAAACCCACAGCGTCCCCAGCATAGACTGTTTTTGGGATGAGGCGTCGGTAGGTACCGGTCCACTACCTTGTCCCTGTGCTGAAACAGCACTACCTTTATAGCAGAAGTTAAAGCCGCCCCTCACATAACGTGTGGCCAGTACGTATGTGTGGAACGTCCCAAACTCCACCTGTCAAGCACACAATCCGTAACTTCACACATGCCCATTTTCACTACTGGGGTCGCAGTTCAGTGGTCGTTTGACTTCATCTTTATCACAAACAGGGTAAACAACAAGCATATAGGCACTGGACTTGTTTGACTTTATGTGGTAATTATAGCTACTTGCACACTGCTTCCTACAAATCAGGGTTAATCATTAAAACAGTTAAAAAAGGATTGCCAAGTGTCCTATTAAAAGTAGTGTCGTTAGTATAGCCTGCGAAAACGGGGAGGTTAGTATCGTTAGATTTTCACTGCAACGGGACACCAATCAAACATGTGCGAAAAGGGTCACGCACCAGTTGTAAGGATAGACAGAACTCGGTTACATTGGATCTGTTTGCTCAGGTGAGCCACACATTAGCTCTAGGGTCAATTTTTTTGATGATGACATTTGCAACAAGAATGATACAGCTTAGACTTACTACTTGTGCAACTGTTGCCATTGCCATTGTAAGAGTGTTGATTCCCATCGGTCAGCGGGAACTATCCAGCTTCCAGGTAATCGTATTTGATAGCCACAATATCGTGTTTGTATCTCTCGCCTTTCCAAGACCTGATTAAGTAGCTGCTGTTTCTGTGTTTGAAAGGCCAGGTCAATTATTGGAAGCTTACAGGTGTCTCCTATACATTCAGGGATACCAATTAGTGTAATATTTAAGGGGGGCTGATATTGTTGAGACAGCCCACTGTTCAAAAGTGAGATTTAACCGTCTATCATTACAGTTTGGGCACATGAGAGGGGAAAAAGGATCAACTTTACGGGTTACTACCATACAACTAAATACACATAGCTAGCAGAGAATTTGGACCCAAGGCCTGCAGTGCCAGCCATGTCGATGACAGATTACGTGGCCGTTAAAGCCCTTAAAGATATTCCTTGTTCGTTCTACTTCCGTCTCTAAATCACATCCGGTCTTTAACCAGAGTCTCTGTTGATAGGGTTGTTATCTTCGTATGCCTCTCTTGTTTGGGTCTCGACCGCTGCGTCCTGAGAGGTTGTGGGAGAAGTATCTTTGCATGAAGATGTCACGTTGACCACTGGCTTAACCCACTTTGCCGGTACCCAATGCGACATTTGTCCCTGTATGGAGACGCAAGCATAACCTCTTCCATGAGTCAAAAGTAGATGTGGTCCTGTCCACTTTTGCGTGGGAGGGTCCCATACCCATACAGAAGGTCTTTCATCAGCTAGCGGCTGCGTTATACGCCCATGCCTCTGAGCTGGAGAAAGATCATTGTCAGAGACCAAAAGCCAATTGATGACAAATAATGCTTTAGTCAATAGGTCCTGAGGGTAGAGTTTCTCCCCCTTCCCCAAAATAGACAAGTAACATTTTAACGTGGAATGTGACCGCTCAACTATGCTCTGACTAGTGGAATTATGGGGGATGCCAAAACTGTGTATGATTGCCCATTGTTGACAGAAGGTGGCAACGGCAGCTGCGTGATAGCAGGGACCATTATCGGTACGAATCTCAGTTGGTTTCCCGAGCACAGCGATGGCAGATCGCCAGTGCGCAATCACATGTCTTGCAGAGGCAGAAGAGTGTGCAGTAGCCCACATCATTCGAGAGAAGGTATCAATTGAGGCATGAATATATTTGAGTCGACCAAATGGAGCGTATTCTGTGTTGTCCGTTTGCCACAGTGCATTGGCCGTAAGGCCGCAGGGCGTAGAGCCCGGCTCCAACTGTGGAGTTTTCGCACAATGCCGGCACATCGCAACAATATCGTGTGCCGTGCGAAGGGAGATATGAAATTGTTTCATTAAGGATTTTGCCGATTGATGAAAAAAGGAGTGGGATGATTGTGCCTGCGTCACCAAATCCACCTGAGCGCTAGAGACCAATTTGTCTGCCAATTCGTTACCATAGGTGAGATATCCCGGTATGTCAGTGTGACTATGTATGTGCATAAGAAAAAAGGTATGTTGTCGGTGGTCCAAAAGACGCCAAAGGGCAAATAACTCTGAAAACAGAGAAGGGTTTTGTACTTGTTTTAGAAGGCTACGGTGGAGACGAGGGACAAGAGACGCAACGTACTTAGAGTCAGTGACTATATTGACTGGCGTTTGCCAAAGCTCCAGAGCTAATTGAACGGCTCGTAGTTCTAACACTTGCACGGAGCCGCAGCTGATAACCTTATGCTTTACTTGTTGCCCTGTATGAGGGTCAATCCAGGTGACTCCAGCTTGTCCGGTGGATCCACTGGCATCTGTAAAGACAGTCGGGGCTGATAACGGTGTTAAGGAATAAACAGGACGAGGTTCAAACTCAACTTTTGAAGTAAATATTGGTAACGCAGGATAATGACTACTTAGCTGGGCAGCTGCATAGGAAACACCTAATGCAAATGCAGCGTTCGTCTGCAAGGCCATGTTAATAATTTCCGTCGATAAGGGAAGATAGATTGTATGGAAAGTTCGACCACTAAGTACTAAGACACATTGGGTTGCCTTAAAGATACAGTCTCCTATAGCTGTGACTCGTTCCGTTACAGTTGTTTTTGGTGTACTGGGCATAAATATCCATTCTAAAATATTTGGTAAGTGTTCATGCGTCTCCAGTTGAAAGATGATACCTGATACTTCTGAAGGGGTATTCAATACTGCAAAATGGATAGGCAGATCAAGCACAACTCGTCCAGTGGCTTTGTTTGCTAAATCACATGCAATTTTTTCAAGAAGCTGATTGATCTCAGGAGTGGGTGTTCGAATTAGCGACTGACCCTCTTTATGTCGTAATAATCTATGCAGTGGTTCCAAATCTGTGTTAGATAGACCCAAAAGTGGTCGTATCCTTTGTATTGACTCTATCAATTGTTGCAGCTCATGTAAGGTGGTGAAGGATGCATTTATCTTTACGGGGTGTGGCCAAATTTGTGCTGCTGATACTTCCATTCCCAGGTATTTCATGGCTCAGTTTTTTGGATTTTTTCTGGTGCAATTTTCAGACCCCACTCAGCTGACCCTGGTATTAACTGAGACAGTATACAATCAACATCTAGTTCCTTCTCACAAATCATTATATCATCCATATATGATCCATAATGATAGACGATGTAATTCGGGTTCTGTTGCCTGAACGGTTGTAGTGCTTGGTCTACATACCATTGACAGATTATGGGGGAGTTTTTCATCCCTTGAGGTAACACAGTCCGGTGATATCATTTCATGGGCGTTGCACGATTTACAGAGGGGATCGAATACGCAAACTTTTCCCAATCATCAGGATGTAAAGGGATACTGAAGAAACAGTCTTTTAAATCAATGACAAGCAATGGCCAGTTGCGGGGAAGCATGGTGGGCATTGGTAAGCCAGGTTGTAATGCCCTCATACTTCTCATAACATCATTGATTGCCCGTAGATCATGTAACAATCGCCATTTGCCAGATTTTTTCTGAATGGTAAATATGGGCTTGTTCCAGGGACTGTGGGATGGCCGAATATGGCCTAATTGGAGTTGTTCTTGGACCAAATCTTGAATGGCAGCGACCTTATCTGAAGGGAGAGGCCACTGATCTACCCAGACTGGGGTTTCTGTGATCCATGATAGCTTAAGTGGTGGTCGCTGCTGACCAGTGGCCTCCACTAAAAAGACTGCAATTTCAGTCCCCATTGACTTAAACAATCACGACCCAATAGTATTAGTGATGCATCTAAAACATACTGTTTCACATATGCAGTAAGGGGTTCGGAAGCATCCTGAACAGTGATAAATTCACTACTAAGCTGTGTCCCCTGGACCCCCCCCCCCCCGATACCATTAATAGAGGTGGAACAGTCCTGCAGGGGCCACGCCTCAGGCCACAAATGTCGGGGCACGATGGTAACATCCGCACCAGTATCAATCAAGCACTGAAGATCAAGCGTAATATTGTTTCGACCTCTGAGTAAGGCCCTTCTAGTGGGACGGTCGTGGCCAATAACCTGTGTAAAGGCAACCTGTGGTGGTAAGTCAGTTGAACCGAAACCTCCATCCCCCCGTGTTCGATTCTTGGCTTGTTTAACAGCGGCTTTGAAGGGTATGAGTTGTCCAATTTTCGTGCCTTTCACCAAGGTTACAGGAGGAGCTAATGTCCATAGCATAATAGAAATTGGTCCAGTATAATCTGCATCTATCACTCCAGGAAGCACAATCAGTCCTTGTTTCGTCGTAGAAGAACGACCTATTAATAAAGCACTTAAACCATCACCTATAGGTCTATGCTCCGTTGAGAACACTGTATGGACTTGGTCGTCAGTCAGAGTGATGTCGCCGACTAGTGCAAGGTCCAATCCTGTAATACCTGGGGTGGCTGCCATGAGTCGATTGATGAAACCTCGGCGGGCAGTATTTGTATCTTCGCTCCCTGTCTGGCGCTGTTCGGGTAGTTTCCCAACAAAGGGCTTCCATCCTTGTGGTAGCGAGAACGGCAATCATTCTGTCGATGTCCACATCTCCCACATTTTCCACATATACCTTCAAAATTAGTAATGCAACAAGCAGTCTGCTTACCTCCTTTTGGACAGTTTCGTTTCAGAAGCCCTGCTTGGCCGGAATTATAGCAGGATGTCAGGCCTCGTCGACGCGGTGGTCCTCTACCCCCGCTACCGGACTGGAGAAAAGGTTGTAATGCTGTCGCCATTGCGGTGGCTTGCACCTGAGCCACCTGTTGAAGTGGAAGTCTCGAGCAATGTTCGATCATTTCAGCTAGCGTTGCTGTTGGAGGCAAGAGTTGTAACGCCCTCTTGCATGATGGAGTACAATTTTGCATTGTTAAATCTTGAGCTACTGCAGCTTTGGCATCAGGAGTAAGCGTAGGGGCAGCATCGAGGGCTGCGTGCAGGCGGGATACAGAAGTTGCAAACGATTCTTCCGAACCCTGCACCACCTTGCTATATTATGGCTAGGGAGAGAACACTTGAGGCATCATTTGAATAGCTTGTAGCACTAATGTTTGGGATTGATGAATCATGGCCGGTTGAAGGGCGGCCTGAGTTTTTGGGTCGGCAATGGCCCCTGTGCCCAGCAGATGATGTTCCGAGGTCCCCCAAAGTGGTGAATTTGTGCCCAGATCCATATTGTCAATTACAACCTGGTCAGCCAGGTGTTTCCACTTCTCTAAAAATATGAGCATCTGCGTTGGAGGAAGTATTAGATCCATAAGACAGCGCGTATCATGAGGGGTCATAACCATGGACTGGTATAGATGTCGAATGGTAGACTGCACTTGGGAGTTCTCAATACCAAACTGCATTACTTGTTGTTGGATTTCTTTCACTAAGCGCCAGTCTAATGGCTGCCAACCCCTATGTCCCCGCTCCGTTGTAACTACCAGATAGGCACCTATACCAGTTCCAAGGGTACCTTCCAGCACCCCATTGGTAAGAACTGCTTGCCATCTTGTTCTGTGATCATAAGATGGGTCACGAGGTGGCGCTCTAGGATTTTGTTTTCCAGGCGGAGAAAAATTGGGCTTTTCATGTTGCTCCGGCTCGTCACGGATCCCGGCTTTTACCCACTTTTCATTCTTTTCTAGCCATTCGATATGTCTAGGGTCGTTTTCCAACCCTACTGCCCACACATCCAGATTGTATTTATACAGTGCGGTAGCAGAGGGTTCATCTTCTAGACAGCGATGGTACCACTCTAGCCACTGTTTGCAATATTGTGGGTCCTGAAACCTCTCTGGTGCCTGTAACGCC
>WNMG01000048.1:0-40042 GCA_009769605.1 Bucorvus abyssinicus
GGGGCCTCTGCTGCTGAGCTCCTGGTCTGGAGGGAGCTGCTGGCAAGCGGCAGCGCTGCCCAGAGACAGCTCTGCCCAGGAGCAGCTCCTCTGCCGAGCGCAGCAGGGCTGATGGCTCTGCCTGCAGCAGAGGGTAGACAAGAGAAGGGAGAGAAAGATTAACGGCAATCTGGGGAGGTAGGACAGCTGAGAGCTCATGGGAGGAGAAATCTTCACAGCCCTTGACCGGTAAGTCTGGGTTCAGGGCAATGCATTGAGTTCCTGGAGGTGTCTCCTACACCAGGCCCATGTCACCGCTGACAAGGATGGCTCTCCTGGCTTTTCTGGTGTGGAGGAGGACGTGCTCCAGATCTGGGATGACCTGCTGCACCATCAGAGGGGCAGGGCTTGATGGCTCCCTCCTCCTGGGGCTGGCTGCAGGGGGGTGTGAATCCGGCTGTGCATGCAGGGGTGCCCCAGGCTCCAGGCAGGGTCCCTGCAGCCCAGAGGCTCTTTTCCAGGACAGTGACTCTGTCACCTGCCAGGGTCACAATCAGCCTGCCCGGGGAGCTCCCCATGATGCTGTAGAGAGAAGCTGGGAGTGGAAGGAGCAACGCCCAGCAGGGCCAGACAGGGTCCTGCTGCTCTCAAGAGGATGCTGTGTGGGTCAGGGCTGCTCACAACTCCAGATCAGCCCCGGGGCACTCCCAGGGCATGTTTCAAGAGGAAGGTCCAGTCCAGGGCTACCTGGAAAGGAAGGAAGGTCCTTCCCTTAGTCTTCCATTTCATGGTGTGGAGAAGGGAAAGGAGCTGCTGACTTCTGAGAAGTGACTGAGACTCCTGAACCGTTATGTGGTGTGATCAGGGGGTCTGCTGGGAACCTCAGAAACTGTCTGCACCCACCCCTCAGCCTGCAGGCAGCACCAGCACCACCTTTGCTGGCAGCATCACAGTTTGTCTGACCTGCTCTTTACCCCCTGCAAGCAGGGAGGTGTCCCTGGACAGTGCCCTCCCAGGGGGAGCTTCTGTAGGGCAGAATGGAGTACACAGATGGTGGGATGGGGTCTCTCAGAATCTGCTGTGAGGAAAGCAATGTGGGGACAGGGAAGCGGGTAGAAAAGGTCCAGGAAGCAAAGAGGGTGGGCAGGGAAGAAGACACAACTGAAAAAGGGATTGTCATGGAGAGGAGAATTGGGAAAACTCCCTGTCATCCCCTCCAGGGCAGAGCCCTTCCTCTGAACAAGCCCCTGGCCTCCTCTCTGACCCAGCAAAGTCTCTGCCCTTGTGGCCATGGGACACGAGGCATCGGCCACCCCCTCTGTGGCCAGAGCTCCAGCAGAGGAGAGGGGCCTGTCTGCAGGCACAGCCCCAGTTCCTCTGCAGGGCCAGGGGCTGAGTGCGGTGGCCTTGCAGCTGTGCTGTCTGGGAGGCTGCACACACAGCTGGTCAAGGTGATGACTTTCTCAAGGGCCTTTGTCTCTCTTCCCCCCTTGGCAGAAGGGTTGTGGTGCTGCTCCTCCTTTTCCCACCTGCACGTGCTGCTCCTGTTCCTGCTCCTGGGCTCTGTGGGGCTGAGGGAGCTTCAGACACTGGACCATTCTCCTGCAGTGTCCTGCTGGGCCGTGACCTTGACGCCAGACACAGCTTTACCACAGCTTCTTTGTGACCCCTGAGACACTTCTACAGAAGCCCCAGAGGCGCTAAGACTGGGGAAATGGTGCTGAGCAGCTGTATCTGGGCAGCTGAATGGTGCCCTGCGTGTCCTGGCCTAGCAGGGAAGTCTGGAGGACACCCTCAGGCACCCTGTGAAAGAGGGAGGAGTTTGGAGAGCTGAGCTTTGAACCCAGACTCCTCTACTCTCAGTAGGGTCTGGTTTCTTTTAAGGGGAATATACCACCATGACCATCCTCACAGTCAAGGACACGTGAGCGCAGGAAAGGTTGGAACTAGACTGGTAGATACTCCATCTCCCCTCAGCCTGCACCAAGTGACAGGAAAAGCTTTGCCACTCAGGTCTCCTAATAGAAATGCTGAGAATTTCTACCTTTGCAGAAGACTCCCCAGGTAGGACAGGAGTATCTGAAAGACAAAAAACAAAATGAAAATGTGAAATAATTTCATTTTCTTCCTTGAAAAGTCTGTTCAAACTTCTCACTGTCTTTTCCTTCTTCAACAGTCCCCATGCTCAGAGGCAGCAAATGTCCAACGGCAGCTCCATCACTCAGTTCCTCCTCCTGCCATTCGCAGACACATGGCAGCAGCAGCTCTTGCACTTCTGGCTCTTCCTGGGCATCTCCCTGGCTGTCCTCCAGGGCAACAGCCTCATCATCACCACCATCACCTGCGACCACCACCTCCACACACCCCAGGACTTCTTCCTCCTCAACCTCTCTGTTCTTGGCCTGGGCTCCATCTCCACCACTGTCCCCAAAGCCATGGCCAATTCCCTCTGGGACTCCAGGGACCCAGCATGTGCTGCACAGGGCTTTTTCTTAGTCTTCTGAATTTCAGCAGAGTTTTCCCTCCTCACCATCCCTCTCGTCCGTTGCTTGTCCCCAGGCTGCTTCGTGCCTGGCCCTGCCCGAGCCCGGCGGCTGGAACCCTGGGGCATCTCCTCTGGGCCCGGCGCCAGGGGCTGCCTGGGGGGTTCCCGAGTGATTCCGTTGGCCCAGGGCAAGGCTCAGAAATGCTCCAGCCCCCCAAGAATCACCCACTTCCTCCTGGCCCTGCAGGATCCAGCCCCACCGGGAGGAGACTCCCAACCCGGGGTCCGTCGCAGGCTCCTCCGCCCCCGGGAATCCTTCTCCTGGCGCCTGGCGAGTGCAACCACAGCCCCGGAGCGGGACACGCAGGGACGCAGCACGACCCGCCCTCGGCTGCAGCTTCGGGTTCCTCTCTGGCCCTAGAGGTGCAGGCTCTGGGGGAAGAGCAGAACCTTCCTCCCCCGGCTCATTGCTGCCATCCCTGTCCCAGCCATGTCCAGCCCATGAGCTGGGATGCGCCCAGGGGGTTCATCTGCGGGTTTGTGCAGCCCAGGCAGAGGCTGCTCCCTGGGCCAGGAACAGGTTTCCCTTTTCCTGACGCTGTTTCTCTCCCTTTTCGGCCTAGGCCAAGAGCATTTCAAGCTCCTCCTTTTCTGTCATTCGTTTTTCTGCTGGTGTCCCCAGTTTCTCCCGCTTTTCCCACACCAGGGATGCCTTTAAGGTTCCTGTTGGGACTGCAGAGCAGAACGTTCCACGTTTGGAGCCTCTGTGGGGCAGGAGATTCTCAACATTCTTTGCCCCCCGGAGCTGCCTCAGCCCCAGCCCCGCACAAACGGTTCCTTTGCCTTTGCCAGATTTAAGCCTTTGCTCCTCCTCCCCCGCTCCATCCGCTGCACCCCTTTGTCCTCATCTGTCCCCCGTTCCTGGGCCCGTTCTGGTGCCGCTGGGGATGGGACACAAGGGGGTTGTGGCAGCAGTTTGGCGGTGGCAGCCATGTCCCTGGCACCGGTTTCTGTGTCCCATTGAGGGTCGGAGTTTGGCGTTTGCTGCCGGAGCCGAAGGACTTTCCCTAGACCCATGTGTCAAAGCCAAACCCAGTCAAAATTGATTCCAGCCCCAATCGCTGAGGAACAGCTGTGGATAAACGGGGCCACAGGTGGGGATGTGCCACCCCCCATGGGCCCACACCCTGGGGACACACAGGGGAATGGGACACACTGATGGGGCTGGGCCACCCACTATAGGGACACGCTTGGGCTCTTGTCACCCACCACAGGGACATGCCATGGGGACACATCCCTCCATGTCCCCTCATGTCCCCCCTGTCCCTGTGTCTGCCCCAGGGGTGCCTGTCCCTGTGCCGTTATTCCCTGGGGTGTCACCGCGTCTTATCCCTCCAGTCCAGGGCCACCACGGTCCCCTGAGTCCATGTCCTCCCCAGGTAGGGGACACCCGGGGGGTGGACGAGGTATGGGGACATGGGGTGTGACAGACATGTGTGGAAGGAGACGTGAGGGGGTGACAGAGACATGGGAGGGAAACAGAAAGACAGGGTACACAAGGACACTCAGGAGGACCCAGCCTCTAGAGCCTGCGGCAGGAGGTTCAGCATCAGCAGCACCCTCAGCCGGCACCGCCCCATCCACAGCGGGGAGAAGCCCTTCACCTGCGCCGACTGCAGCCAGAGCTTCAGCGGCAGCTGCCACCTCAAGCACCACATGAAGATCCAGCGAGGGGACGGTCCCCTTCTGCCCCTCTGACATCAGTGGTGCCACCGGGAGCTGTCGCAGCAGCTGGGGGATCCTGGGGGTGGATTCGCTGCCCTGTCCTGACCTTCCTGGTGGGTTTTGCTGCCGTGGTAGGGAATAAATCCCAATGGAGCCCCCAACCCTGGCCCCGGCTTGGCTCTGCCAGCACTGCTGATAGTGGCACCAGTCGCATCAGTAGCGGCAGTCGTGCCAGCGCTGTTGCTCCCCATTTCCAGGCAAAGCCTCTCGAGGTTTTTTGGGGGGGTCAGAGCAGGGTGCACCCTTCCTGGGGGTTGTTTGCAGATGGGGTTGGAAGGAGATGACCCTGTGGCCTCCCCATGTGGGAATTGTGGGACAGATGTGGGGGGAGCCCCCCAAGTGCCCCCTGCCCTGCGGTGGCCCAGGGTGGGGGTGGGAAGGCTGGGTCCCTGACAGCAGCTGCCTGGGAGGTGTTCGGTGTCAGAGGAGTGTCGGGAGGTGTTGGGTGTTGGGGGACGTTGTTGTGACCAGGGGAGGATCTCGGCGTTTGAGCTTCCTGGGTCAGGTGCTGCCGCCTCCATTGCTGGTGGAGCCGGTCAGAATCACGCGGCTGCCCAAACCCCACCTCCCCCAGTCCATCTGTCTGTCCATCGGCGCTCACACAGACCCCCCCATGTGTCGGAGAACGATAATGACGGACTGCACGCACTTTATGAAAGTGATAACGCAGACCTTTACTTAGTGCCACAGCAAGCCTTATATACCCTCTGTCTCTCAAGCAGTGATTTTCCACTAAAACAGTACCTTCCCATTATCTTATCAGTTCAGCCTCTACTCCCTGTATTTCCCAGCGCTTGTCTGCTATTTTTTACTGGTGGTATTCTTTCTCCCGTGTCTTCTGCAGCTGCTCACTGATCCCACGGCTTCTTGCTTACCAAAGCGATTATGTCTTGATTTTCTGTCGATGATCGATCGCCAGCTGTTCCCACATCTCCCCCTTCTTTGTTTAGAACCAACACTGCTTTGAGTGATCCGTCCACTAGTTTCTGCACACGTTGCATAAAACACGGTATACAAATAAGAATACATAAAATATCCCAACATATGCTAAGGCTGTTTTAATTATTGACTTAATCCACCCTGTCAATCCCTAATTATTTAATAGATATTCAAGCCAATTCCATCCAGCTCTTCTGCCGAGTCACTCTGCCTTGTCTTCAGCCACCGTTCATCATGTCCGTACTTGTCCGTTCATGTCCATCCTTGTTTACAAACCTGACAGCAACAAGTCCTGCTGCTCCTTAAAGTCTCCCACAATTCCCCCTTTTTGTTTTTGTGATAGCAATAAAAAATCTATGGCTGCTCTATTTTGAAGTGTGGCATGTCTAATAGAATCAGTGTCTAATAATAATCTACTCAAAGCTCGTGAAGTAGCGTTACTCTGCTTTGCTAACCAACATCCTAATTTATTTAATATCGCCAGGGCTTTGGCAGTAGCCACCCCGGGCATAAAAAGAAGTAGCGATTACTTTGCTACAACTCCAGAACTTAATCCGTTCATCACATTGGTTGCTATATGTATGTAAGCTTCGTGATGACCATCATGACCTTCGGAGATTTAAAATCATAGATGTGTTTGGCGTTAATAAAGTTAATCGATCCAAACTACAGGGACCACCCACAGCATTGGAGGGGATGATAACTGAATAATCATCCAATGGGTGGCCTCCTAAACAGGTGTAGAAGGGATTTTCTGGCGATGCTGTCGCAAGACAAAGGGAGTCTTGACCCGTCATGTTTGCTAAATGTTATCCAGGCGTCGGTCTTTGGTTGTGGTGGGATCCAGGCAGCACTGCTCACAGCTATTTGGATCCATCCGATGATGACATGTACGGTCGCACACATGGTGCTGGTGTCCACCGTGGTCTGCTACCTGTGGAAACACAAGCATCGCCTCTTCCCCAAGTTACTAAAGGAAATGGACCATCCCATTGTCTCGTTTCCAAATTTTTCACTTTCACTAAAGCTTTTCTCTCCACTTGTCTGTGGCTTCCCTCCGTGGACATAAAATGTTTAACAAATGGAGGTCCTGATTCATGCCAGAGATTTAGAAAATTGAGTACATATAAGGCTTTAGCCAGTCTTTCATGAGGGTTCATACTGTCCATTCCTGCTCCCCCTTTTTGTTTTTTTTTGGTTTTTTTTTTTTTTTAGAAGCATATTTTTCAGAGTGCTAGTTCAACGATTGCCTGACCTGTGGGGGAATGGGGAATACCTGTAACATGTCGAATCCCCCAGAGTTGCAAAAATCTGTTAAAGTGTTGTGCACTATACCCAGGTCCATTGTCTGTTTTGACTTTTTGTGGTACTCTTAAAGTTGCAAAGGCATATAGCAAGTGATGTTCAAACCCACAGCATCCCCAGCATAGATTGCTTTTGGGATGAGGCGTCGGTAGGTACCGGTCCACTACCTTGCCCCCGTGCTCAAACAGCACTACCTTTATAGCAGAGGTTAAAGCCGCTCCTCACATAACGTGTGGCCAGTACGTATGTGTGGACCATCCCAAACTCCACCTGTCAATGACATAATCTGTAACTTCACGCATGCCCAATTTCACTACTGGGGTCGCTGTTTGGTGGTCGTTTGACTTCATCTTTATCACAAACAGGGTAAACAACAAGCAATACACAGGAAAATACCACAGAGATAGGATGCAATTAATAATAAATTGCGTGACTGTGGCCAGCCCCAAGTTCATCTGGCAAACGGATTCCATCTGGTATTGACAGTCAGTTGTTTTGTTAAGTCCTGTAACAACTGGATTTGTTGATGACTCGATATTGAATGATCGATCTTCTCTTGCAGCCACAAGGATGTCATCCATATAATGCTATATCGCAATATGAAGTAGCTGTTTGCGCACTGGGCTCAAAACCCTCTCCACATACCACTGACAGATAGTGAGACTGTCTTTCATGCTTTGAGGGAGGACAGTTCAATGATACCTTTTACATGGCTCGACCATGTTGATTGATGGGACCGAGAATGCAAATCAAGGTGCATCTTGTTCAGATAATGGAATAGTAAAAAGACAATCTTTCAAATCAATAACTGTCAAATGCCAATTTTTTTGAATCATAGATGGGAGGGCAGCCCTGGCTGCAGGGCCCCCATGTCTTTGAGGACGGCATTGATTCACAGTAAATCATGCAACAAACGCCACTTTCCACTCTTTTTCTTTATAACGAAGACAGGAGAATTTCATGGACTGGTAGTAGGAATTATGTGTTCAGCATGTCGCTGTTTTTTTCCCGTTTTCCAGGAGAGAGATAACGTGCTTCCCTGCATTTCGGACACAACTCGCTGATACTGTCTGCTGTGCAGACCGAGGTCACCACTAAATCCTGTGGGCCACTGTGGGGCGCAGCAAGTCAGAACCACTGAACCAAAACACCATCCCACCATTACTGCCATCCTGCAAGCGGGAAGAAAACATCACTTTGTTTTTCATTTTTGGAGATCAAGGCCGCTCGGTGCGCTGCACTGGACAAACGGCGTACCAAGCGTACAGAAGCACACTGCCCACCGGCCAAGGAGGGGGGCAGCTGCAGCGGGGGAGGCTCTGAACTTCAACGCCAAGAGCAGGGCGGGGGGGCGGGCAGTCGAGATCCCCCGGCGGGCTCAGGGCAGAGGCTGTGCCCGGATCAGGCTGGGTGCCTGGCAGGCTGTGTGGTGTGCGGAAGCCAGAGGGGGGGGCGAGGGATCCGTGGGCGCCCGCGCCGCTTTTCCTATTTCTGCCGTTTTGCTTCGAGTCGCTTGTCAATGACAGCTCCGCAAAAGGCATCGTCGTCAATTTACACCCCATCTGTCCCAGCACATCTCTTCCCAGGAGATTGATAGGAATCCTTGCAACGTACGGTTGGACCGAGCACACAGGCCCGTCAGGCCCGCGACATTGTAGAATGCAAGCCGCCGCAGTTTTCCTTTCTGCTCTCACGCTCTTAACTACTTCAGTCATTAGTTTCCATGTAATTGCCAGCCCTTCTGCGTTTTTATCTCCGCGCGAGACTGCCTCGCACAAGAGTTTGCCCGCTTCGTCCCACATGGCAGGGTCGAATGCCTTTGATGTTTCTGCTGGCAAGCCTTGCGTCCGGAGCCACTGTAACAGGCGCTGGACGGCATGTTCTTCGTATTTAATCCCTCTCTTAGAGAGGATATGCAGCAGGAGTTTGGCTATCGCCGCTTCTTCTGGAGTCGATGAAGCCTGCCCCATACCGTGCCTCAGGTGCTCACCTTTTTAAGGTCCCTGCGGATATCCCCAGCGCCGCTTCGTGTCGGTCGCTGAACCTCAGCACCGCTTCATGTCGGTTGCTGATCCCCTGCGCCGCTTCGTGTCGGCCGCAGTCTCCCCGCAGTCTCTCCCTGCGCCGCTTCGTGTCGGTCGCAGTTTCCCCGCAGTTTCTCCCTGCGCCGCTTCGTGTCGGCCGCAGTTTCTCTGCAGTTTCTCCCTGAGTTTCGTTCTTCCTCGGCATTGGAAAAATCACGTCGGGGTCACCATTTGTCAGAGAACGATAATGACGGACTGCACGCACTTTATGAAAGTGATAACGCAGACCTTTATTTAGTGCCACAGCAAGCCTTATATACTCTCTGTCTCTCAAGCAGTGATTTTCCACTAAAACAGTACCTTCCCATTATCTTATCAGTTCAGCCTCTACTCCCTGTATTTCCCAGCGCTTGCCTGCTATTTTTTACTGGTGGTTTTCTTTCTCCCGTGTCTTCTGTAGCTGCTCACAGATCCCACGGCTTCTTGCTTACCAAAGCAATTATGTCTTGATTTTCTGTCGATGATCGATCGCCAGCTGTTCCCACACTTTACCTAGTTACATAATGTTAGAAAAAGAAAACTATATATACTAAGGATGTGCACTGTATACTTGGCCACTCACTGAGGTGATGGCCCAACTCCGAGTTGTTGAATAAAGCAAGCCTAGAGTTACACACAGATTGGTAAAATTCTTTAACACCGGGGCAGGGACTGTTCACCCAGGGGGGCTTGGTGCCCCCCAAAGAGGAGGGCCCCCAGCCCCCAGGACTCTCCCCAGCCCTGCAAGAGGTCACCCCGCCGGCGGCACAAGCAGGGCTCCATCACTCCTTTATTGGAGAGAAAGGAAATAAATTCCTCTTGCCCTGACGCAGTCTCTGGGTGCTGCTTTCTCCCCCTTCTCCTGGGGTCTTTGCCTGCCCCCCTCACTGCCCCACCATCGGCCAAGGGCCCCCAGAGCCCCAGGGCCATGTTGGGAGAGATGCAGCTGAGACAGCAGCGGTGCCAGGGCAGGACCCCTGCCCCGTGTCCCCGTTCCCTCCTCCCCAGACACTCCCATCTCCATGGGGCCGGGGACGCTCTGCTGAGATGTGCCCCAAAAGCACCAAAATCCCTGGGATGGGGCTGAAATAGAGCCCAAGGGGGGAGTCCCGAGGCCGTTCCCCACCCTTAATGTCCTGGAAGCCCCTGACACCCCATGAGACTCCCTGAGATCCCTCCAAGATGCCCCTGAGACTCCTCCTGAGACACATCAAGACTCCCCCAAGCCCTGCCTGACCTGGACGCATGGCTCTGGCCTGGGGAAGAAATGGCCCAAAAATTTGAGCATTTTGGAAAGAAACGACCAGAAAAAAAAGATAAAGACAATATTTTATTAAGTTTGGGGGTTTTCGTTATCCTTGGTCAATGGACAGAGTTTTTTTACTGCCAGGAAGCCCAAAGCATTGGGGAAAGAACAGCAAAGCTCGACCCAGCTTCGGTGGCGTCACCGGCCGTGCCAACTCGTCACCAGCCTCTGAGAAAAACGGGTGGGAAAAGAGGCAATTTTGGGTCAAACTCCTGGAAAGGGACCCCTGGGGGGGTCAGGGCAGAGCCTGACCCTGGAAGCTCAAAGGCCAAGATCCTCCCCTGGCTGTGACAAGCCCTCCCAACCCATGGAACTGCCCCAACAGACCACACTCCCCACACAGCCACTTGAGGGGGTCCCAGCCCCTCCATCACCCACCCACCATGAGGGACCCAGGGCAGGGGGCACTTGGGGGGCTCCCCCCACCTCTGTCCCTGCAGAGGCAGCACAGAGGGGCAGCTGCAGGCCACAGGGTCATCTCCCCCCTGCCCCAATCTGCAAACAACCCCCAGGAAAGGGCCCGCCTTTCTCTGACCCCCCCCAAAATACCCGTCGAGGGGCTCTGCCTGGAAACAGAGAGTGACGGTGCTGGAGCAACTGGTGTAACTGGAGCTACTGGTGCTACATCCAGCAGTGCTGGCAGAAATGAGCCGAGAGCAGATTTGGGGTCTCCATCAGGAATTATTCCCCACCATGGGCAGCAAAACCCACTGGGAGGGAGGGGACAGGGGAGGGGACAGGGGAGGAGAATCCACCGCTGGGATCCCACATCTGTTGTGGCAGCTCCTGGAGGCACCGATGATGTCAGAGGGGCAGCAGGGGCCCATCACCACAGTGGATTTCCTTGTGGCACTTGAGGTGGGAGCTGTGGCTGAAGCTCTGGCCGCAGACACCGCAGATGTACGGCTTCTTCCCGGTGTGGCTGCGGCGGTGTTGGGAGAGGTGGGAGCTTTGCCTGAAGCTCTGGCCGCAGTTGGTGCAGGTGAAGGGCTTCTCCCCGGTGTGGATGAGGCAGTGCTGGATGAGGCAAGCCAGGGCCAGGGTTGGGGGCTCCATTGGGCTTTATTCCCCCCCACAGCAGCAAAACCCACCAGGAAGGTCAGGACAGGGCAGCGAATCTACCCCCAGGATCCCCCAGCCGCTGTGGCAGATCCTGGTGGCACCGCTGATGTCAGAGGGGCAGGAGGGGACCGTCCCCTCGCTGGATCTTCATGTGGTGCTTGAGGTGGCAGCTGCCACTGAAGCTCTGGCTGCAGTCGGCGCAGGTGAAGGGCTTCTCCCCGCTGTGGATGGGGCGGTGCCAGCTGAGGGCGCTGCTGATGCTGAACCTCCTGCTGCAAGCTCTAGAGGCTGGGTCCTCCCCACCTAGAATGGGCAGGAGAAAGAAAGGGGACAAATCTCTTCCCAACCCTCTTCTCCTGCTCTGCATTGCGGTCAGGACATTGGATAGGAACAGCCATGAGCAATGGTTTGGGAACAACCGCGTTCCAGGTCAGGCGGATGTCAGCTGAGCCTGGGACAGACGGTGTGGAACCAGAACAAACCTCAGTCCCTGCTCAGAGTGCTGAAGAAGACAAGTTCTACTTGGTCCCGCTGCCGCCCTCCCCTCTGCTGAAGAAACAGAGAGCAAGAAGTTCTGGCAGAAAGCAGGGGGTCCCAGAAGAGACATGGATTTGGAGATCAGCAGATTGTCAGGTGTTCCCACTGCAAAGAGGTGAGAACTGAAAAGCAGAAAGAACAGCTTTCGATAGACAGATTGGATTGGGTTTGATGAAAGCTGATGGTGCACCTCAGGAGAGGCAGCTTGTGCTGAGCAGGTGCTTCCAGAGGTGTTGGAGTGGGGATAGAAACTGCTGGTGCTTGAATGTTCTTGGCTGGCCAAGAGGAAACCTCCTGCTGTGCAGCCAGTTCTCTCAGGAGAGCAGGGGGGGAGCTGCTGCAGTGGAGCTGCAACCTCCAGCTGCAGAGCTCAGGGCACGAGTCTGAGGCCAGCACCAGTGATGGAAGTGCCAGGTGGCCAAGGACAGAATGGGTGGGGTTGGGGAGGGGAGGAGCCAAGTTGTCCATCCCATGTCAGAACTCAAGGGACAGCTTCTGCGAGCAGTGCAGAGCTGCTGAGGAGACCCCCTGCATCCATATGCCTTGGACATGCTTCTATCTGCTCTGCCCTGAACAGGGACTAAAAATAGCCTGGACATGCCCCGGGGCAGAAGCTGCTCCCCAGCAGGATGGGAGGGGATTGGCCCAGGGGCTCCTCAGGCAGCTCCTGCTGCCCCAGGGACAGGGCAGCCTGCCCCATGCTGACACCCGCAGCCAAGGCTTGCTCTGGCCAGGCCCCACCGGCACACCCACGCGGCTCTGCTCTTCTCCCAGCACAGCCCAGCTCCCACAGAGCCTTTCCCCAGTGGAGTCGGGCTGTGCTGGCCTGGCCGACCAGTCCTGCACCCACTCCCCACCATGTCTGGAAAAACCAGCGGGCACCAGAGGGACCAGTGGGAAACTGCACCTTGGGGCCAACAGAGACCTGACCAGCAGGACCCATGGATCGTGGTGGGAAGAGGAGCCAATGAGTCACGGAACCTTCTGGCAGGGGCCTCAAGGCCTGCTGAAGGCAAACCCCTGATGACAAGGGAGGCTGCGAGATCAGGAGGAGGGAAGTCAACAGCCCCTGCAGTGACGGGGAGAAAGGGAAAGGCACAGGGGGGGTTGTGCGTCCTCCGACTCCATTCGAGCCCCGACTCACTAAAGCCCTCGACCCTCTGAGCATGCCCAGGAAACCTGAAATGCACTGTCACTGGAAATGGAGGCCAGACATTCATTCGCCAATCAGTTGTAAGAGAAATACAGTCCGTAAGGAATCTACCCCTTATGCTCATGGGGGCTGGAGCAGTGATTGGCTGCTCTGACCATGGAGGCGCTGCCTTTGTGGCCCAGCTCCAGCTCTGCAAACCTGCAGCAACAATGCCTCGGCCCTGGGGGGGGTTTGGCTGCGGCACCGGGGAAAGAACCTGCTTGGGGACAACACCCTCAGCACCCACGGGAACGCCCTGCACACTCCCCTGCACCCAGGGGTGACCCCCAACACTCTCGTGCCCCACCCCACAGGAGGTCATTGGGGTCCCCCTCTGCACCCAGCACCTCCTCAAAGTTCAGGGGTTCCCCCAGTCCTGACTGGGGGGTGACATGGGGACACGGGGGTCAGTGCCAACGCCTGGTGTCACCTCTGTGTGTGTCCCCAGGACACACCATGAAATCCCATTCCCCAAATTGGAGACAGCAGTGTCATTCTTCTTTCACCCCCCCCCCCCCTTGAATCTGAGGACAATCCCAGTGTCACCCCCCCCTCAGGGACACTCATGTCACCCCCACAAACCCATATGACCTTCCCTAAGTGTCCCCAATGTCTCCCTTACCTCCCTTTTTGTCCCTGTGTTGTTGTTCCCATACCCACCTATGGGTCCCCATGTCCCCCCATGTTCCTGTCACCTTCCCTGGTGTCCCTGACCCCCCTCCAGTGTCCCCATGTCAACCCAAAAGTCCTTATCAACCCCCATATCCCTGTATTCCACCTCAGTGTCCCTGTGTGCCCCATCACCCTGTGTACCCCCCATGTCCCTGTCACCCCCTCACGTCACCCTCCCCGTATCTCTGACACACCCCCATGTCCCCATGTGTCCCCTGTCCCAGCGTCCCCTAACTGGGGAGGATGCAGACTCACAGGACTGTGGTGGCCCTGTACTGCAGGAACAAGACGTGGTGACACCCCAGGGAATAATGGGATAGGCACCCTTAGGGGGGACATGGGGACAGCAGGGGGATGTATGCCCATGGCATCTCCTGTGCTGGATGACATATTCCCATAGTGGGAGGCACGTCCCAATGTGTGTCCTAGTGTTACGGGGCATGTCTCCATGGCGGGGGTGGCACAATCATCATGGGGGTTGACATGTCCCTGTGCTGGGTGACTTGTCCCCATGAGGGTTGACACATCCCCCATGTGTCCCCAGGGTGGTTGGTCTGTCCCAATGTGTCTCCATTGTGAGTGGCAGGTCCACATGTGTCCCTGTGGTGGGTGGCACATCCCCACCTGTGGCCCCATTTATCGATGGCCGTTCCCCAGCAATCGGGGCTGGAATCAACTTTGACTGGGTTTGGCTTTGACACACGGGTCCAGGGAAAGTCCTTTGGCTCCGGCAGCAAACGCCAAACTCCGACCCTCAACGGGACACAGAAACCGGTGCCAGGGACATGGCTGCCACCGCCAAACTGCTGCCACAACCCCCCTGTGCCCCATCCCCAGCGGCACCAGAACGGGCCCAGGAACGGGGGACAGATGAGGACAAAGGGGTGCAGCGGATGGAGCGGGGGAGGAGGAGCAAAGGCTTAAATCTGGCAAAGGCAAAGGAACCGTTTGTGCGGGGCTGGGGCAGCTCCGGGGGGCAAAGAATGTTGAGAATCTCCTGCCCCACAGAGGCTCCAAACGTGGAACGTTCTGCTCTGCAGTCCCAACAGGAACCTTAAAGGCATCCCTGGTGTGGGAAAAGCGGGAGAAACTGGGGACACCAGCAGAAAAACGAATGACAGAAAAGGAGGAGCTTGAAATGCTCTTGGCCTAGGCCGAAAAGGGAGAGAAACAGCGACAGGAGAAGGGAAACCTGTTCCTGGCCCAGGGAGCAGCCTCTGCCTGGGCTGCACAAACCCGCAGATGAACCCCCTGGGCGCATCCCAGCTCACGGGCTGGACATGGCTGGGACAGGGATGGCAGCAATGAGCCGGGGGAGGAAGGTTCTGCTCTTCCCCCAGAGCCTGCACCTCTAGGGCCGGGGAGGAACCCGAAGCTGCAGCCGAGGGCGGGTCGTGCTGCGTCCCTGCGTGTCCCGCTCCGGGGCTGTGGTTGCACTCGCCAGGCGCCAGGAGAAGGATTCCCGGGGGCGGAGGAGCCTGCGATGGATCCTGGGTGGGGAGTCTCCTCCCCGCAGTGCCGGATCCTGCAGGGCCAGGAGGAAGTGGGTGATTCTTGGGGGGCTGGAGCATTTCTGAGACCTGCCCCGGGCCAACGGAACCACTCGGGAACCCTCCGGGCAGCCCCTGGCGCCGGGCCCAGAGGAGATGCCCCAGGGTTCCAGCCGCCGGGCTCGGGCAGGGCCAGGCACAAAGCACTTTAGTCACTAACCTTCATCATGTCCTCTATGGGCTTCATTCAGTCAGGATGAAGCTGAGCCTCCAAAGTGATTATGTCCAGCGATTGCTCCCCCAGGAAAGGGGCAACCCTGGAATCTCATAGCTCCTTTTCATCTTCCCTTAGGAGCCTCTCCAATGCCCCTAGAAATCTGGGGCTAACACTTTTCCTTTAGCCACTAACCTTCATCATAGCCTCTATCAGCTCAATGCACTCGGGCCGAAGCCCAGTCTCCGAAGTGACTATGTCCAACGATTGCTCCCCCAGGAAAGGGGCCAGCCTGGAATCTTGTGGCTGCTTTTCATTTTCCCTTAATAGCCACTCACATGCCCCTAGAAATCTGGAGCTAACACTTTTCTTTTAGCCACTAACCTTCATCAAGTCACTTTGGAGAGACCCTACCCCTAACCTAACCGTAACACTCCCCTCACCCTAACCCCTAACCCTAATGGCAGCTCCTAACCCTAACCGCCCCTCACCCTAAGTGCCCCTGACCCTAACCCTAAGGGCCTTTGACTCTCTAACCCCCAACCCTAATGGCCCCCCTAACCCTAATGCCCCTGACCCTAACCCCAACCCCTAACTTAACCCTGACCCCTAACCCTACTGACCCTATCCTTAATCTCTTACCCCTAACCCTAGTGATCCTACCTCTAACTCTAATGACCAAATCCCTAACCCTAATGACCCTAACCCCTAACCCTAATGGCCCTAACCCCTAACCTTAACCCCTCATGGCCCCTAACCGTAAGCCCTAACCCCAACCCTAACCCCTAACCCTGTCCGCTCCTTTAACCGTAACAACCCTACCCCCTAACCCTTGCCACCCTACCCCTTAGGCCTAACAGCCCTGCTCCTAACTCCAATGGCCCCCAACCCTTCCTTTTTTTGTTTTCTTTTTCTTAAAAAACAAAACAAAAAAAATCAACCTATTAAAATGTGGTGCAGCACTAGGAATTCCATTGCTCCCAGGGAGCAATTTTTTTTATTATGATTTCTTTTTATTTAATTTAATTTCTCCCTGGAAGAAAGGGAAGTAGTATTATTATTCTTGGAAGTTTCAGTATTACTCGTATGATTTTTATCATCAATTTATTTTATACAGGTGAACCTGAGACTAAAACTATACCTAGGCAAAAGCTAGAGCAAACCCCACTGAGTCTGAGACAAGAGAGATACAGCCCACACTGAGAGTACAGGTACACACACCTCACACTGACACAAACCACGACTCACGTTAGAGCTCCACTTAACTGAAACAGAAAACAAGGTATCTTTCCAATCTGAGCACTACTGCAACCCAGACTACAGCTACGAGGACCTGCAACTGCAACTGCATTTAGAGCTAAGTACTACTGAAACAAACTGAGACCATGGTAGGAGCTGTGCGCAACTTAGGGTTAGGACTACAGCTAAACGTGACTGAAACAGAGCCAAACACAACTCAGACTACAGCTACGCGTGACTTGCACTGATGCTACAGCTAAGCGTGAGCAAAACTACAGCTACACAATGCCAACGCTGAAACAACCAAAGACTAAACCCAACCCTTTCCACAACTGAGGCTGACGCTGGCAGAAATGGAAACCTGAGCAATGCAAGACTGAAACAGGAGCTAAGGCTGACGGCGAGGCAAACAATCCAAAGCTGGAACTACAATTCAAAGTAAACCTTACCAAACCTACATTAATGCTACCTGACATGCATTCCATAATATGCCCACTACCAGAACACCCACAAGAACAGGGGTCTGCAAATAAAGACACAGGCCACAGCACCAGAAAACTCTTTATTAAATATTGAGGTATGCACTTTCATTACACGTATTACATTCAAACACTTGCCCTCACCTTCCCCTGAAGAACAACTCCTTAGGACCTCCCATTCGGCGCCTTGAGAGCTATGGTCTTGCCCATGTTGCTCGCTCCAGTTAAGGGCTCTATCTATCGCTTTACAGCTTTTTCATCTTTATGCTGACATCATCTTCACAACTTACATTCCAGACAAAAAGCAAACTGGCACTGCTCCCCTCCTCAGGCTGCTGGCTTTCACACCTACCCCAAAGAAACTAATAGTTGAAAAGTTGTCCGATCACCAACTACAACACTATACTGATACCATAGAAGTAGGTGGCTGATGAAACTCTGAAACTTGATCTTGAGTTTTAGGAAGCAAGTGTTCTTTATTGCAGCACTGGATGCACAGAGACTTCATGCCTCAAATGGTGCACACCATGTGTAGAATAACTGTTAATTATACAGTGTATTCACATACATAGGTATTGCATTATTCAGAAAGTTATACATATTCACATTCATCCCAGAAACTAATTATAATATGCACATATTAATTACACATGCACAATTTGTCCGCACTTGAACATAGGTGATGAATATCTCCTCGCAGAATGGCCGGGACCTGGGGGAAAAAAATCCCTCAGTGGGTTTTTTTTTTAATTCTAGTTTTACTTTTTTACCTGAAAAGGAAAAATTCCCAGTTCTAGACCTAGCCCTGGAACTTCCTCATCAAACCCATATTGGTGCTCCATTGTATTCCAAATGGATGAACTTCAAGGGGCTTGTCACAAGGTGCCTGCAAAAACACTAGGAAAAAACACTGATGAGTTACTAGCTTACTGCATGTTACATCACAAGCCATCTGTGACCTGGTCCGCTCCCACTGACAAAGTCACCCAGCCCCTCTGCACTGGCTGTGCAATGGCAAACAGACACCAACACAGAGCCATACAGTGACATTCTAGTCTCACACAGAGCCTAGGGTCACACATATCTACATATTAGCCATGGACTCCTCTTGCTATTCCACCTACCCTGACTCCACACCCCCGACCAGAGTAGCTCCAAGCCAGACAACACGACACACCGCTGATAAGAGAAAAATCCCAGTGAACAGAATGACTCCAAGACTGTGACACTGTCAGGGAAGAAGACCTACAGGGCCACAATATAGAGGCAAGGAGGCTCTGTGGCAGCCCCAGAAAAAAAGCCGAAGACAATGGTCCCTCACAAGAAGTTACCATCAAGACTGCAATGATGGATGCACAAGAAGCCTGGCATCAAGACCTGAGAACAGAGGGATGCAGAACATGGGGAAGAAGTCCCAGTCCGTGAAAACGGGCAGTGAGAGAACAGAGCTGCTGACGCAGCCTGGAACAACGACACAAGAGAGAACCGACCGGAAACTTCTGAGACACAAGACCTATCCACCCTTCAAGAAAAGAAGCGCTTGACTGGCACAATGCCGATGACTATGGGCATTCGAGACCTGAGGGGTGGCACCCGAGGCACTTTCTGTGCCCCTTGAGCACAAAGAATAATGAACACATCAAGACCTGAGGAAGCTGCAAGACACTGAAGACAGACGACACAAACAACACACCACCACACACTGGGGCTGGAACTGCCTGGCCCAGGCTAATCTAGTGCGGAGAAGGAACCCGCTCCCTTTGCCCACCCAGAGGGGACTACTCCTGGAGAGCCCTCTGCCCTGTGCTGACTTTAAAACTCTTCCCTGCAATTCCCACCCTTGTCTCCTCCTCTCAGCCTCCCCACAGCCCTGGCCCCTCAATTCAGCTTTCAGACAGCAGGGAGCCTGAAAGCAACCTCAACAAAAACCCCACTGGCCAGCTGGGATGTTCCTGCAGTCACCAGGTTCTTTTTGTCATCTGCCAGTAAAAAAAGCCCCAAAGAGTGCTGATCAGCTATATGCATCACCTGCAAAAAACAAAGCCAAAGGCACATACTGAGATACTGCCCAAAACCACAGCCTGCTCACAGGAATTCCCACCTCCTCCCTCTCCTTTACCTTGGCCCATTGCCTGTCTGGTCTCCCAAATAGTGGGCTGCTACATCAGGGGTCAGGTTCCACCTGTCAAACACAAACAACAAGGGATGCTTATAACTTCACCAACAACACAACACCTGAAAAAGAACTGCTACTGCAGCCCGCTCGGCATCGCTCACCTTCCTCAAGGTCCTTCTGGTGCCGATATCCCGCTTGGCTCCTCACTGTGCCCCTTCAAAATAGAGACAACCAGACCATAATGTAATCACACAGCACCAGTCACATCTCCCTTCTAACACTGCACATGGACCCACCTTCTCACAGTGCTCCGCTCACCTCCTCCGTCTCCCCTTGGCACATGGGTCATCCCATGGCATCTGCAAGAACAATATCAAACAAGTCACCCAGGTGCAGATCGACAGCTTCACAATTTCAGAGCGCTTGTTTCCAGTTAGGAAAAGCATCTAGAGTCCAACTACCGTCTGCTATTAAACAAAGCTGCTCAGCCCCTGTGTCTCTGCAGAACACTACAGAAATAACTGCCCTTAGCTGCTACAGACAGTGCTACTTGCTCTGACATGGACTGTACACCCCTTGCTTACAAAGTCAAAGCTGATCAACGTGTCAGCCGTAGAATCTTATGGTTGTTATTCTGCTAACTATCACTGCTATGGCCCCAGACAGGGCAGCTACAGCCCAGACAAGCTCACGCAGACCAACGCCGTACACAAACAAGAAAAATGCCATGACCCAGAAACATAAGAGAGCTCTAAGAAGACTGACCCCTGTACCCAAGATGCAGTCGAGCAAGAAGACCATGGGCATGGGAGGAAGAACCTACAGCAGCCTGAGAAAAGTTGAACGCTGTGGCCCAAGACTATAAGATATGGTCACAACTGGGACACAGCACATGCAAGAGGACTACCTTAAAGACCTAAAACCCTAGGGATGCAGGGGAAAAAAAAAAAAAAAAAGAGTCCCAGAAAGGGATCCATGAAGAGAGACTGCTCAAGATCAGAGATGTTGACACAGCCTAGAGCAATGCTGCAAAAGAGAACTGACCAAAAACTTCTGCCAAGCAAGACCTATATATGCTGCAAGATTCTTATGCAATAAAGCACCTGATTGGCACAATGTAGATGAGTATGGGTATTCAATACCCGAAGGATGGCGCCTGAGATGCGTATTGTGCCTCGAGCACAAAGAGCAATGAGAACATCAAGACCTGAGGAAGATCTGAGACACATAAGACAGACTACACACATGACACAACAACTCACAGTCAGGCTGGAACTGCCCTGCCCATGCTAATCTTGGGCTGAGAAGTAACTCGCTCCCCTTGCCTGCCCCAAAGAGCCTGCTCCTGGACAGCTCTCTCCCCTACGCTGACTTCAAAACCCCTCCCTACAACTCCCAACCTTGTCCCTTACCCCTACAGCTCCCTCCCAAACAACAATCCCTTAACTTAGCTGTCAGATGACTAGGAATCTGAATCCATCCTCAACAGCAACCACATGGGCTAACAGATGTTTCTGCAGTCACCAGCTTCCTCTTCACAATCTGCAAAAAAACCCAAACAATGCTGGCAGTAAACACCGTGTCAGTCAAAGACCTCTTCTGCAACACCCACCTACTCCAAGGGAACGCGGCCTTCCGCTCACCTGCTCCGATTCTGTCGTAAGATGCTGCAGCCGTCATCACTCGTGGCACCTAAAATACCAAAAGACAGAAAAGTACCACTGAGCTTGTGAGAAATCATCAGATTCAGTGTCACACATAAAGAAGATACTCACCCTAACCCCTGCTAGATCATCTTGCTGTCGGTCCTAGTAAGAGAAGTGAGGCCAGTCACTCACACAGGAGTCAACAAAACTGGTAGAAAAAAAACAAGGGTCCACCTTCAGGGCAGTCAGAAATGCCAGAAGGCAATGCCCCTAGAAGGGGGGGGGGGGGGGGGGGGGGGAAAAAAAATCACACACTATTAAGCCATCTCTCCACCCCTGAACACTCCATGCTGGATACAAATCTATTTGCTACTCACCCTTGTCTGCTCCTGAAGCTCTTCCCTCAAAAAGGCACCTCCGCTTCTCCAAACTCACCCACCCAGAGAGCTGAGCCAGCTCAAAAGCTCCTGTCAGCTGAAGGAACTGCAGAGCTCTGACTCCAGAGAAGCCCAAGAGGAGAACAAGTTCCCTAGGCACAGGCTGTGGCTCGTATACTCCAGGCACCGCCCACTACCCTTCCCACAATCCCCTGGGAAAGGGGCAGGGAAAAGTGCCAGAAGGGAGAAAGGCAGCTGGAGGAACAGTAGGTTCTCTCCTCTGCCTTAAGTGTATGATGTTGAAAGCCCTGGACAGAGAGAGCGACCCTGACTGGAAACAGCGAGACCTGCTCTTTGACTGCAACTGCATCGATTGTGTCAGTGACAGGACCAGATAGGTGATTAAACTTAATTCTTCTGGGGTCATTTCCAGCATGTGGTAAAGAAAAGATGGCAAATAAAGAGGCAGCCCAATACCCAGGGGGATTTAGAACTTCCAGAGTTTTCTATATTCATCTGCTCTGCTTCACTCCCTATTTAATGACTAATTTACAACAGAACAGCCAGGGACATGGGATCTACCACCCAGGGCAAAACTAAGAGTCTGCAATCATAGAGCTCAAGGTCCTTCACAAAGGCTCGGCAAGGAAGCCAGTTTCATACCTGTTAGGGGTTGAGCCTCCAAGTAGAACTCAAGGTCCCTAACGCTCCTTAAATCCCTTATTGATACAGGGAAAAAGGGAAACAAAACTCAAATCTCGGAATATATGGATGGGAAACTGAAACAAACTTTTAATAAAAATTCTAAAGTACTATTATATCACACAACTATATATTAAATGCAAAACAAGAAAACAATACAGTAAGAGTTAAAACACTGCAAAGGGAGGAAAAGGGAAAAGAAACTACAATTATGGCCAACTGGCCATAGGCCAGGAGATGACATCACGCCAGGATGGTGGCTCAGAAGATGGCGTCTATCCAAAATGGCGGCGGGCCAAGTGATTAAAAGTTTTTAACAGCTTAAAGAAGTATTTTAACGAGTTCACGGGGAGATCTTTTCCAGTGTCTGTAAAAGAAAATTTCAAGGACACTCCTGACCAAAGCAGCTTCAAATGCGGATAAGGAGAAGCCCTCGCAGCCGGAACGCGAAGGGGGGTGAGCTTCCCCCGCGTCCGAATCCAGCGGTAGATTCTCGCCGAGTGAGAAATATCTCTTCTCTTACCCGATACGAGAGAGATGCTGACTGAGTCCCACAACAATTCACAGCAGAGCTGGGCCGATAAACAGAACCAGTTCTGAGTTAGGCCCCGGGGTGGGGGGGGCAGGCCGCAGGCTTTCGGCCTGGACGGTAGCCAGCCCTCTCGCTGTGGCTCTTTCTCCGAAGCTGTCCGGTGTCCAAAGAGGAGGAGACTCCTCCTGGCTGCAGGTTTTAAGGAGTATCTGTTGGAAGAAATCTTTTGACCTGCACTTTTAGCCAATGGGATGCCGGGTTTATGGAGCTTGTATGAAATAATCCCGATACTCTATTGGGCACATTTCCAAAACAAGGAAGTCTTGGCTCAAACCGTGACAATACCCCTATTATTTCATACCATGTACATAAACACGCATCTATTAAATCAGTATATGATACAGAAATCAATAAACCAATAACATGAGACTCTGTTCAGGGCTTTTCAGCCAGGGTCAGGTTCTTCTGAGGTACACAGTGGACTTTACCATCTTCCTGCATCACCCACCAGGTGTGACCAGGGCCTTGTGCCGAGACAACACCATGGGTAGGTGTGTTTGGGTTTGCATCAGAGAAAACCCAGACGGCTTTTCCCAGCAGGTTATTTTCATATACGACGGGGACTCTGTCTCCTTCCACAGTATGTAAAAGGTCTGACTGGGCAGGACCAGCTCGATTGATTGATCCTCTCGTGTTCACTCGCCAAGTGGCTTCTGCCAAATTCTTATCCCAGTTTTTGAAGGTTCCACCCCCTAGTGCTTTCAGGGTGGTTTTCAGCAAGCCATTATATCGCTCTATTTTACCGGAGGCTTGCGGATGGTATGGAATGTGATAAATCCATTCGATACCGTGTTCTTTGGCCCAAGTGGCCACCAGTTCATTTTTGAAATGAGTCCCATTATCAGACTCAATTCTCGCTGGAGTTCCGTGTTGCCATAAAACTTGCCTTTCAAGGCCCAAAATAGTATTACGGCCAGTGGCATGAGGCACGGAATAAGTTTCCAGCCATCCGGTGCTTGCTTCCACCATGGTCAGAACATAGCACTTACCCTGGCGAGTTTTAGGGAGAGAGATGTAATCAACCTGCCAGGCCTCTCCATACCGGTATTTCGACCACTGTTCGCTGTACCACAGAGGTTTCAACCTCTTTGCCTGTTTGATAGAAGCACAGATATTACATTCATGAATAACTTGACTGATAGCATCCATTGTCAGATCCACCCCTCGGTCACGTTTATGATGCAATGGAATCAGGGTACACTGGGCACCTGTATCTACCAGGGCCTTGTACCTCAGTGGCTCTGATGTGCCAGGCCATCGAATCCACACAGTCCAATACACACGGTTATCCCTTTCCTCCACCTGGCTAGAGGCAGGGCCTCCCTAACGCCTCAGGCAGAGTTCGGGACCAGGAGAAGGATTTGCCTGGCATGGGATATCTCTGCTAGGAGAGATGCTCCGTGCTCTGTGGCGCCCACCAGAGACTGGAGCAATTTGTCTCTGGCCATGGTCATCAGAGTTGCGTTGCTTCCGTCTCTTGCAGTCTTCAAAACGGCATCTTGGGCACCGGCACTGTTGGTCACCTCGTGGCCGATTCTGCTTGTTCCTATTAGCTCTGGGAGAAGAATTAGCGTCATTGAATAGCCCACGGCTTTCCCAACGGCTAATAGTATCTTCTAACTTATCCACCTTTGCCATGAGGGAGTCTTGGTTGTGGTGGCTAACCATATCATCATACTGACGGATTCGGTTACACACCTCCCCTACAGTTAATTCATCTCCTTCGCCTGACCAACCCCACAACAGGGTAGACAATGTGTGGGAGTGGTATTTTGGCGCACTCTGAGTAAACTTTTTAATTAAGGCGTCGGTAGCAATTACCCGTTCTGGGTTCAAATTTCTATCCCCATCGTCATTATAGAGAATCTCTCTCATTGCCAGCTCTCTCAGGTATTCGAGACCCTTACTCAAGACAGTCCACAAGGGAACCCAGGTAGTGAGGTCATCTTTAGTGGGATATCTCTTCCTCACAGCTAGCAGGAATCGCCTGAGGATACTGAGTTTTCCCTCATATTCTATCCCCCTGTCTATACCTCCTTCCAGGGCCATGTTTCCTAACTGCTTAGCTCCGCCACCTGTTAATTCAATGCTATCACCTCCTTGATCCCAGCAACGAAGCAACCACTCCAAAATCGACTCATCTCTATGCCTGTGGAACTCCTGTCTAATGTTTCTCAAGTCCCTTCTAGAGTAAGGTTCTATATCATCGTCATAATCATCGTCGTCCGGTGACGGAGCCCTTGACGGTCCCGGGTCTACCCGTACTGAAGATCGGCTTTCAGGCTGGCGTAGTGTGCTCTCAGACTGGCTCGGTCCTGCATCACTACCAGGGCTACCAGTCTGACCACTAGTTGCTGAATCCTTTTCCTCTCCAAAATCAGGGGCCAGAGGCATCTGTTTCCTCATCACAGGAGCGGTTTCTACCAGTCGGGGTAGAAAGGGAATCGTGTCCAGAGGGTACCTGTGGGAACATCTGGCGATCAATCATCGACAGAAATCAAGATATAATCGCTTTGGTAAGCAAGAAGCCGTGGGATCAGTGAGCAGCTGCAGAAGACACGGGAGAAAGAAAACCGCCAGTTAAAAAATAGCAGGCAAGCGCTGGGAAATAGCAGACAAGCGCTGGGAAATACAGGGAGTAGAGGCTGAACTGATAAGATAATGGGAAGGTACTGTTTTAGTGGAAAATCACTGCTTGAGAGACAGAGAGGATATAAGGCTTGCTATGTCACTGAATAAAGGTCTGCGTTATCACTTTCATAAAGTGCGTGCAGTCCGTCATTATTGTTCTCCGACAAATGGTGACCCCGACATGATTTTTCCAATGCCGAGGAAGAACGATCCTCAGGGGAAGACTGCAACCGACATGAAGCGGTGCAGGGAGAGACTGCGACCGACACGAAGCGGCGCAGGGAGAAGCTGCGGGGAGACTGCGACCGACATGAAGCGGCGCAGGGAGAGACTGCGACCGACATGAAGCGGCGCAGGGGATCAGCAACCGGCACGAAGCGGTGCTGGGGATCAGCGACCGACACGAAGTGGCGCTGGGGATATCCGCAGGGACCTTAAAAAGGTGAGCACCTGAGGCGCGGTATGGGGCAGGCTTCATCGACTCCAGAAGAAGCGGCGATAGCCAAACTCCTGCTGCATATCCTCTCTAAGAGAGGGATTAAATATGAAGAACATGCCGTCTGGCGCCTGTTACAGTGGCTCCGGACGCAAGGCTTGCCAGCTGTTCCCACAGGTACCTGCTTTTAATATTAAACCACACATTGATGATGTTACTGATAAGCAATAGAGTATCAGTTAACGACAATGGGAAAGTGATATCACTCCCCAAACCTTCTGGTTCAAATTCCTCTGGTCCAGTGGGGTTGCCAGTGTCGGATGGAACAGGGTCATCCCTCAGCATCCATTCGATAGTCAAGTTATAAGCAGTCTCCACACAGTAATACCCGAAATGTACTGGTAACATCAGAAATGAACCCAGGATATACCGACTCACTGCAAGTGCTAGTGCCGAGTAAGACACTCTCTTTGCAACATGTCCCATACCAATAATGCATAGGACGGTACCAAGCAGGGACAGAAAATAGGCTATATCCCCTGGCGATTCAGGTACTAAATCATACAGCAATCTCTGGGCATATTGCTTAGCAAACCGAGACAGTACTCTTTTCATTCCCATGTTTGAGACCACAATGTGAATTTGTTTCAGTTTCCAAAATATAAAATAGTTCGAATTTCCTGGCCAACGCACCAAAAAATGTTAGGGGTTGAGCCTCCGAGTAGAACTCAAGGTCCCTAACGCTCCTTAAATCCCTTATTGATATAGGGAAAAAGGGAAACAAAACTCAAATCTCGGAATATATGGATGGGAAACTGAAACAAACTTTTAATAAAAATTCTAAAGTACTATTATATCACACAACTATATATTAAATGCAAAACAAGAAAACAATACAGTAAGAGTTAAAACACTGCAAAGGGAAAAGAAACTACAATTATGGCTGATTGGCCATAGGCCAGGAGATGACATCACGCCAGGATGGTGGCTCAGAAGATGGCGTCTATCCAAAATGGCGGCGGGCCAAGTGATTAAAAGTTTTTAACAGCTTAAAGAAGTATTTTAACGAGTTCACAGGGAGATCTTTTCCAGTGTCTGTAAAAGAAAATTTCAAGGACACTCTGGACCGAAGCAGCTTCAAATGCGGATAAGGAGAAGCCCTCGCGGCCGGAACGCGAAGGGGGGTGAGCTTCCCCCGCGTCCGAATCCAGCGGTAGATTCTCGCTGAGTGAGAAATATCTCTTCTCTTACCCGATACGAGAGAGATGCTGACTGAGTCCCACAACAATTCACAGCAGAGCTGGGCCGATAAACAGAACCAGTTCTGAGTTAGGCCCCGGGTGGGGGGGCAGGCCACAGGCTTTCGGCCTTGGACGGTAGCCAGCCCTCTCGCTGTGGCTCTTTCTCCGAAGCTGTCCGGTGTCCAAAGAGGAGGAGACTCCTCCTGGCTGCAGGTTTTAAGGAGTATCTGTTGGAAGAAATCTTTTGACCTGCACTTTTAGCCAATGGGATGCCGGGTTTATGGAACTTGTATGAAATAATCCCGATACTCTATTGGGCACATTTCCAAAACAAGGAAGTCTTGGCTCAAACCGTGACAATACCACATGTCAAGACTGAATGTCTACCAAGAGGGTACATTTTAAAGTAATTTTTTCTGCCTTTTTCACTGGGCACTCCCAAGTCTTACACAGAAAAGACAAGCCACAAGATCTCTTGTCATGTTGTTTATGAATTGGAACTCTTTTCAACAGACCAGGTTTAGAGAAAGATTTGAACGCAGGCAAGCGGAAGGGTAAAGTATCCCTGTGACAAATACAGATTTCAGTGCTTGAATCAGTCCCCACGCAGTTAAACAATCTTTATTAAAGCTTAATTTAAAATGTTGGACCACACTGAATTTTGAGCCAGGTAGCAGAGGTCAAAATCCACCCCAAACACTGAGATGCTGCAAGGAAAATCACCATTTTTCCTAGAGGAATCTTTCACCCATTGCAAGTAAGAGAAAGTTATTGGTCCAGAATCTCTAGGCTCCTTTTCATCTTCCCTTAGGAGCCTCTCCAATGCCCCTAGAAATTTGGGACTAATACTTTTCCTTGTGTCTGAAACTCTAACTTTCATCATGTCCAGTCTGGGATCATTTCACATGGGCCGAAGGCGCATCTCCAAAGTGAATATATCCAGCCATTGCTCGACCACCAACGGTGCCTGCCTAGAATCTCTTGCCTCCTGTTCATCTGCCCTCAGGAGTCTCTCCAATGCCCATGGAACTTGGGGGCTAACACTTTTCCTTCTGCCTCTAACCTTCATGTCCAGGCTGGTCTCAATTCACTCGGGATGAAGCCACATCTCCAAAGTGATGATGTCCAGCCATTGCTCCCCCACCAAAGGTGCCAGCCCAGAATCTCTAGCTTGCTTGTCATCTTCCCTTAGGAGCCTCTCCAATGCCTCTAGAAGTCTGGGACTAACAATTTTCCTACAGACACTAACATTCATAATGTCCTCTCTGGGCTCAATTCACTCGGGCCGAAGTCGCGTCTCCAAACTGATTACGTCCAGCCATTGTTCCCCATCAAAGGTACCAGCGCAGAATCTCTAGGCTCTTTCAATCTTCCCTTAGCAGACTCTACAATGCGCCTAGAAATTTGGGGCTAACACTTTTCCTTCAGCCACTAACCTTCATCATCTGCTCTCCGGGCTCGCTTCACTCGCGCCCAAGACCAGGCTCCAAAGTCATTACGTCCAGCCATTGCTCCCCAACCAAAAGTGCCAGCCCACAATCTCTAGCTTGCTTTTCATCCTCCTTTGGGAGCCTCTCAAATGGCACGAGAAATTTGGGGCTAACACTTTTCCTTCAGCCACTAACCTTCATCATCTGCTCTCCGGGCTCGCTTCATCTCGCAGCCCAAGCCCAGGCTCCAAAGTCATTACGTCCAGCCATTGCTCCCCAACCAAAAGTGCCAGCCCACAATCTCTAGCTTGCTTTTCATCCTCCTTTGGGAGCCTCTCAAATGGCACGAGAAATTTGGGGCTAACACTTTTCCTTCAGCCACTAACCTTCATCATCTGCTCTCCGGGCTCGCTTCACTCGCGCCCAAGCCCAGGCTCCAAAGTCATTACGTCCAGCCATTGCTCCCCAACCAAAAGTGCCAGCCCACAATCTCTAGCTTGCTTTTCATCCTCCTTTGGGAGCCTCTCAAATGGCACCAGAAATTTGGGGCTAACACTTTTCCTTCAGCCACTAACCTTCATCATCTGCTCTCCGGGCTCGCTTCACTCGCGCCCAAGCCCAGGCTCCAAAGTCATTACGTCCAGCCATTGCTCCCCAACCAAAAGTGCCAGCCCACAATCTCTAGCTTGCTTTTCATCCTCCTTTGGGAGCCTCTCAAATGGCACCAGAAATTTGGGGCTAACACTTTTCCTTCAGCCACTAACCTTCATCATCTGCTCTCCGGGCTCGCTTCTCTCGCGCCCAAGCCCAGGCTCCAAAGTCATTATGTCCAGCCATTGCTCCCCAACCAAAAGTGCCAGCCCACAATCTCTAGCTTGCTTTTCATCCTCCTTTGGGAGCCTCTCAAATGGCACCGAGAAATTTGGGGCTAACACTTTTCCTTCAGCCACTAACCTTCATCATCTGCTCTCCGGGCTCGCTTCACTCGCGCCCAAGCCCAGGCTCCAAAGTCATTACGTCCAGCCATTGCTCCCCAACCAAAAGTGCCAGCCCACAATCTCTAGCTTGCTTTTCATCCTCCTTTGGGAGCCTCTCAAATGGCACCAGAAATTTGGGGCTAACACTTTTCCTTCAGCCACTAACCTTCATCATCTGCTCTCCGGGCTCGCTTCACTCGCGCCCAAGCCCAGGCTCCAAAGTCATTACGTCCAGCCATTGCTCCCCAACCAAAAGTGCCAGCCCACAATCTCTAGCTTGCTTTTCATCCTCCTTTGGGAGCCTCTCAAATGGCACGAGAAATTTGGGGCTAACACTTTTCCTTCAGCCACTAACCTTCATCATCTGCTCTCCGGGCTCGCTTCACTCGCGCCCAAGCCCAGGCTCCAAAGTCATTACGTCCAGCCATTGCTCCCCAACCAAAAGTGCCAGCCCAGAATCTCTAGCTTGCTTTTCATCCTCCTTTGGGAGCCTCTCAAATGGCACGAGAAATTTGGGGCTAACACTTTTCCTTCAGCCACTAACCTTCATCATCTGCTCTCCGGGCTCGCTTCACTCGCGCCCAAGCCCAGGCTCCAAAGTCATTACGTCCAGCCATTGCTCCCCAACCAAAAGTGCCAGCCCACAATCTCTAGCTTGCTTTTCATCCTCCTTTGGGAGCCTCTCAAATGGCACGAGAAATTTGGGGCTAACACTTTTCCTTCAGCCACTAACCTTCATCATCTGCTCTCCGGGCTCGCTTCACTCGCGCCCAAGCCCAGGCTCCAAAGTCATTACGTCCAGCCATTGCTCCCCAACCAAAAGTGCCAGCCCACAATCTCTAGCTTGCTTTTCATCCTCCTTTGGGAGCCTCTCAAATGGCACGAGAAATTTGGGGCTAACACTTTTCCTTCAGCCACTAACCTTCATCATCTGCTCTCCGGGCTCGCTTCACTCGCGCCCAAGCCCAGGCTCCAAAGTCATTACGTCCAGCCATTGCTCCCCAACCAAAAGTGCCAGCCCACAATCTCTAGCTTGCTTTTCATCCTCCTTTGGGAGCCTCTCAAATGGCACGAGAAATTTGGGGCTAACACTTTTCCTTCAGCCACTAACCTTCATCATCTGCTCTCCGGGCTCGCTTCACTCGCGCCCAAGCCCAGGCTCCAAAGTCATTACGTCCAGCCATTGCTCCCCAACCAAAAGTGCCAGCCCACAATCTCTAGCTTGCTTTTCATCCTCCTTTGGGAGCCTCTCAAATGGCACGAGAAATTTGGGGCTAACACTTTTCCTTCAGCCACTAACCTTCATCATCTGCTCTCCGGGCTCGCTTCACTCGCGCCCAAGCCCAGGCTCCAAAGTCATTACGTCCAGCCATTGCTCCCCAACCAAAAGTGCCAGCCCAGAATCTCTAGCTTGCTTTTCATCCTCCTTTGGGAGCCTCTCAAATGGCACGAGAAATTTGGGGCTAACACTTTTCCTTCAGCCACTAACCTTCATCATCTGCTCTCCGGGCTCGCTTCACTCGCGCCCAAGCCCAGGCTCCAAAGTCATTACGTCCAGCCATTGCTCCCCAACCAAAAGTGCCAGCCCACAATCTCTAGCTTGCTTTTCATCCTCCTTTGGGAGCCTCTCAAATGGCACGAGAAATTTGGGGCTAACACTTTTCCTTCAGCCACTAACCTTCATCATCTGCTCTCCGGGCTCGCTTCACTCGCGCCCAAGCCCAGGCTCCAAAGTCATTATGTCCAGCCATTGCTCCCCAACCAAAAGTGCCAGCCCACAATCTCTAGCTTGCTTTTCATCCTCCTTTGGGAGCCTCTCAAATGGCACGAGAAATTTGGGGCTAACACTTTTCCTTCAGCCACTAACCTTCATCATCTGCTCTCCGGGCTCGCTTCACTCGCGCCCAAGCCCAGGCTCCAAAGTCATTACGTCCAGCCATTGCTCCCCAACCAAAAGTGCCAGCCCACAATCTCTAGCTTGCTTTTCATCCTCCTTTGGGAGCCTCTCAAATGGCACAGAAATTTGGGGCTAACACTTTTCCTTCAGCCACTAACCTTCATCATCTGCTCTCCGGGCTCGCTTCACTCGCGCCCAAGCCCAGGCTCCAAAGTCATTACGTCCAGCCATTGCTCCCCAACCAAAAGTGCCAGCCCACAATCTCTAGCTTGCTTTTCATCCTCCTTTGGGAGCCTCTCAAATGGCACCAGAAATTTGGGGCTAACACTTTTCCTTCAGCCACTAACCTTCATCATCTGCTCTCCGGGCTCGCTTCACTCGCGCCCAAGCCCAGGCTCCAAAGTCATTACGTCCAGCCATTGCTCCCCAACCAAAAGTGCCAGCCCACAATCTCTAGCTTGCTTTTCATCCTCCTTTGGGAGCCTCTCAAATGGCACGAGAAATTTGGGGCTAACACTTTTCCTTCAGCCACTAACCTTCATCATCTGCTCTCCGGGCTCGCTTCATCTCGCGCCCAAGCCCAGGCTCCAAAGTCATTACTGTCCAGCCATTGCTCCCCAACCAAAAGTGCCAGCCCACAATCTCTAGCTTGCTTTTCATCCTCCTTTGGGAGCCTCTCAAATGGCACCAGAAATTTGGGGCTAACACTTTTCCTTCAGCCACTAACCTTCATCATCTGCTCTCCGGGCTCGCTTCATCTCGCGCCCAAGCCCAGGCTCCAAAGTCATTACGTCCAGCCATTGCTCCCCAACCAAAAGTGCCAGCCCACAATCTCTAGCTTGCTTTTCATCCTCCTTTGGGAGCCTCTCAAATGGCACGAGAAATTTGGGGCTAACACTTTTCCTTCAGCCACTAACCTTCATCATCTGCTCTCCGGGCTCGCTTCTCTCGCAGCCGAGCCCAGGCTCCAAAGTCATTACGTCCAGCCATTGCTCCCCAACCAAAAGTGCCAGCCCACAATCTCTAGCTTGCTTTTCATCCTCCTTTGGGAGCCTCTCAAATGGCACGAGAAATTTGGGGCTAACACTTTTCCTTCAGCCACTAACCTTCATCATCTGCTCTCCGGGCTCGCTTCTCTCGCAGCCCAAGCCCAGGCTCCAAAGTCATTACGTCCAGCCATTGCTCCCCAACCAAAAGTGCCAGCCCACAATCTCTAGCTTGCTTTTCATCCTCCTTTGGGAGCCTCTCAAATGGCACCAGAAATTTGGGGCTAACACTTTTCCTTCAGCCACTAACCTTCATCATCTGCTCTCCGGGCTCGCTTCTCTCGCAGCCCAGCCCAGGCTCCAAAGTCATTACGTCCAGCCATTGCTCCCCAACCAAAAGTGCCAGCCCACAATCTCTAGCTTGCTTTTCATCCTCCTTTGGGAGCCTCTCAAATGGCACGAGAAATTTGGGGCTAACACTTTTCCTTCAGCCACTAACCTTCATCATCTGCTCTCCGGGCTCGCTTCATCTCGCGCCCAAGCCCAGGCTCCAAAGTCATTACGTCCAGCCATTGCTCCCCAACCAAAAGTGCCAGCCCACAATCTCTAGCTTGCTTTTCATCCTCCTTTGGGAGCCTCTCAAATGGCACCAGAAATTTGGGGCTAACACTTTTCCTTCAGCCACTAACCTTCATCATCTGCTCTCCGGGCTCGCTTCTCTCGCAGCCAAGCCCAGGCTCCAAAGTCATTACGTCCAGCCATTGCTCCCCAACCAAAAGTGCCAGCCCACAATCTCTAGCTTGCTTTTCATCCTCCTTTGGGAGCCTCTCAAATGGCACGAGAAATTTGGGGCTAACACTTTTCCTTCAGCCACTAACCTTCATCATCTGCTCTCCGGGCTCGCTTCACTCGCGCCCAAGCCCAGGCTCCAAAGTCATTACGTCCAGCCATTGCTCCCCAACCAAAAGTGCCAGCCCACAATCTCTAGCTTGCTTTTCATCCTCCTTTGGGAGCCTCTCAAATGGCACGAGAAATTTGGGGCTAACACTTTTCCTTCAGCCACTAACCTTCATCATCTGCTCTCCGGGCTCGCTTCACTCGCGCCCAAGCCCAGGCTCCAAAGTCATTACGTCCAGCCATTGCTCCCCAACCAAAAGTGCCAGCCCACAATCTCTAGCTTGCTTTTCATCCTCCTTTGGGAGCCTCTCAAATGGCACCAGAAATTTGGGGCTAACACTTTTCCTTCAGCCACTAACCTTCATCATCTGCTCTCCGGGCTCGCTTCATCTCGCAGCCGAGCCCAGGCTCCAAAGTCATTATGTCCAGCCATTGCTCCCCAACCAAAAGTGCCAGCCCACAATCTCTAGCTTGCTTTTCATCCTCCTTTGGGAGCCTCTCAAATGGCACGAGAAATTTGGGGCTAACACTTTTCCTTCAGCCACTAACCTTCATCATCTGCTCTCCGGGCTCGCTTCACTCGCGCCCAAGCCCAGGCTCCAAAGTCATTATGTCCAGCCATTGCTCCCCAACCAAAAGTGCCAGCCCACAATCTCTAGCTTGCTTTTCATCCTCCTTTGGGAGCCTCTCAAATGGCACGAGAAATTTGGGGCTAACACTTTTCCTTCAGCCACTAACCTTCATCATCTGCTCTCCGGGCTCGCTTCACTCGCAGCCAAGCCCAGGCTCCAAAGTCATTATGTCCAGCCATTGCTCCCCAACCAAAAGTGCCAGCCCACAATCTCTAGCTTGCTTTTCATCCTCCTTTGGGAGCCTCTCAAATGGCACCGAGAAATTTGGGGCTAACACTTTTCCTTCAGCCACTAACCTTCATCATCTGCTCTCCGGGCTCGCTTCACTCGCAGCCGAGCCCAGGCTCCAAAGTCATTACGTCCAGCCATTGCTCCCCAACCAAAAGTGCCAGCCCACAATCTCTAGCTTGCTTTTCATCCTCCTTTGGGAGCCTCTCAAATGGCACGAGAAATTTGGGGCTAACACTTTTCCTTCAGCCACTAACCTTCATCATCTGCTCTCCGGGCTCGCTTCACTCGCGCCCAAGCCCAGGCTCCAAAGTCATTACGTCCAGCCATTGCTCCCCAACCAAAAGTGCCAGCCCACAATCTCTAGCTTGCTTTTCATCCTCCTTTGGGAGCCTCTCAAATGGCACCGAGAAATTTGGGGCTAACACTTTTCCTTCAGCCACTAACCTTCATCATCTGCTCTCCGGGCTCGCTTCACTCGCGCCCAAGCCCAGGCTCCAAAGTCATTACGTCCAGCCATTGCTCCCCAACCAAAAGTGCCAGCCCACAATCTCTAGCTTGCTTTTCATCCTCCTTTGGGAGCCTCTCAAATGGCACGAGAAATTTGGGGCTAACACTTTTCCTTCAGCCACTAACCTTCATCATCTGCTCTCCGGGCTCGCTTCTCTCGCGCCCAAGCCCAGGCTCCAAAGTCATTACGTCCAGCCATTGCTCCCCAACCAAAAGTGCCAGCCCACAATCTCTAGCTTGCTTTTCATCCTCCTTTGGGAGCCTCTCAAATGGCACCGAGAAATTTGGGGCTAACACTTTTCCTTCAGCCACTAACCTTCATCATCTGCTCTCCGGGCTCGCTTCACTCGCGCCCAAGCCCAGGCTCCAAAGTCATTATGTCCAGCCATTGCTCCCCAACCAAAAGTGCCAGCCCACAATCTCTAGCTTGCTTTTCATCCTCCTTTGGGAGCCTCTCAAATGGCACGAGAAATTTGGGGCTAACACTTTTCCTTCAGCCACTAACCTTCATCATCTGCTCTCCGGGCTCGCTTCACTCGCGCCCAAGCCCAGGCTCCAAAGTCATTACGTCCAGCCATTGCTCCCCAACCAAAAGTGCCAGCCCACAATCTCTAGCTTGCTTTTCATCCTCCTTTGGGAGCCTCTCAAATGGCACCAGAAATTTGGGGCTAACACTTTTCCTTCAGCCACTAACCTTCATCATCTGCTCTCCGGGCTCGCTTCACTCGCGCCCAAGCCCAGGCTCCAAAGTCATTACGTCCAGCCATTGCTCCCCAACCAAAAGTGCCAGCCCACAATCTCTAGCTTGCTTTTCATCCTCCTTTGGGAGCCTCTCAAATGGCACGAGAAATTTGGGGCTAACACTTTTCCTTCAGCCACTAACCTTCATCATCTGCTCTCCGGGCTCGCTTCACTCGCGCCCAAGCCCAGGCTCCAAAGTCATTACGTCCAGCCATTGCTCCCCAACCAAAAGTGCCAGCCCACAATCTCTAGCTTGCTTTTCATCCTCCTTTGGGAGCCTCTCAAATGGCACCAGAAATTTGGGGCTAACACTTTTCCTTCAGCCACTAACCTTCATCATCTGCTCTCCGGGCTCGCTTCACTCGCGCCCAAGCCCAGGCTCCAAAGTCATTACGTCCAGCCATTGCTCCCCAACCAAAAGTGCCAGCCCACAATCTCTAGCTTGCTTTTCATCCTCCTTTGGGAGCCTCTCAAATGGCACGAGAAATTTGGGGCTAACACTTTTCCTTCAGCCACTAACCTTCATCATCTGCTCTCCGGGCTCGCTTCACTCGCGCCCAAGCCCAGGCTCCAAAGTCATTACGTCCAGCCATTGCTCCCCAACCAAAAGTGCCAGCCCACAATCTCTAGCTTGCTTTTCATCCTCCTTTGGGAGCCTCTCAAATGGCACGAGAAATTTGGGGCTAACACTTTTCCTTCAGCCACTAACCTTCATCATCTGCTCTCCGGGCTCGCTTCATTCGCGCCCAAGCCCAGGCTCCAAAGTCATTACGTCCAGCCATTGCTCCCCAACCAAAAGTGCCAGCCCACAATCTCTAGCTTGCTTTTCATCCTCCTTTGGGAGCCTCTCAAATGGCACGAGAAATTTGGGGCTAACACTTTTCCTTCAGCCACTAACCTTCATCATCTGCTCTCCGGGCTCGCTTCACTCGCGCCCAAGCCCAGGCTCCAAAGTCATTACGTCCAGCCATTGCTCCCCAACCAAAAGTGCCAGCCCACAATCTCTAGCTTGCTTTTCATCCTCCTTTGGGAGCCTCTCAAATGGCACGAGAAATTTGGGGCTAACACTTTTCCTTCAGCCACTAACCTTCATCATCTGCTCTCCGGGCTCGCTTCACTCGCGCCCAAGCCCAGGCTCCAAAGTCATTATGTCCAGCCATTGCTCCCCAACCAAAAGTGCCAGCCCACAATCTCTAGCTTGCTTTTCATCCTCCTTTGGGAGCCTCTCAAATGGCACGAGAAATTTGGGGCTAACACTTTTCCTTCAGCCACTAACCTTCATCATCTGCTCTCCGGGCTCGCTTCACTCGCGCCCAAGCCCAGGCTCCAAAGTCATTACGTCCAGCCATTGCTCCCCAACCAAAAGTGCCAGCCCACAATCTCTAGCTTGCTTTTCATCCTCCTTTGGGAGCCTCTCAAATGGCACCAGAAATTTGGGGCTAACACTTTTCCTTCAGCCACTAACCTTCATCATCTGCTCTCCGGGCTCGCTTCACTCGCGCCCAAGCCCAGGCTCCAAAGTCATTACGTCCAGCCATTGCTCCCCAACCAAAAGTGCCAGCCCACAATCTCTAGCTTGCTTTTCATCCTCCTTTGGGAGCCTCTCAAATGGCACGAGAAATTTGGGGCTAACACTTTTCCTTCAGCCACTAACCTTCATCATCTGCTCTCCGGGCTCGCTTCACTCGCGCCCAAGCCCAGGCTCCAAAGTCATTACGTCCAGCCATTGCTCCCCAACCAAAAGTGCCAGCCCACAATCTCTAGCTTGCTTTTCATCCTCCTTTGGGAGCCTCTCAAATGGCACCAGAAATTTGGGGCTAACACTTTTCCTTCAGCCACTAACCTTCATCATCTGCTCTCCGGGCTCGCTTCACTCGCGCCCAAGCCCAGGCTCCAAAGTCATTATGTCCAGCCATTGCTCCCCAACCAAAAGTGCCAGCCCACAATCTCTAGCTTGCTTTTCATCCTCCTTTGGGAGCCTCTCAAATGGCACGAGAAATTTGGGGCTAACACTTTTCCTTCAGCCACTAACCTTCATCATCTGCTCTCCGGGCTCGCTTCTCTCGCAGCCCAAGCCCAGGCTCCAAAGTCATTACGTCCAGCCATTGCTCCCCAACCAAAAGTGCCAGCCCACAATCTCTAGCTTGCTTTTCATCCTCCTTTGGGAGCCTCTCAAATGGCACAGAAATTTGGGGCTAACACTTTTCCTTCAGCCACTAACCTTCATCATCTGCTCTCCGGGCTCGCTTCACTCGCGCCCAAGCCCAGGCTCCAAAGTCATTACGTCCAGCCATTGCTCCCCAACCAAAAGTGCCAGCCCACAATCTCTAGCTTGCTTTTCATCCTCCTTTGGGAGCCTCTCAAATGGCACGAGAAATTTGGGGCTAACACTTTTCCTTCAGCCACTAACCTTCATCATCTGCTCTCCGGGCTCGCTTCACTCGCAGCCCAAGCCCAGGCTCCAAAGTCATTACGTCCAGCCATTGCTCCCCAACCAAAAGTGCCAGCCCACAATCTCTAGCTTGCTTTTCATCCTCCTTTGGGAGCCTCTCAAATGGCACGAGAAATTTGGGGCTAACACTTTTCCTTCAGCCACTAACCTTCATCATCTGCTCTCCGGGCTCGCTTCACTCGCAGCCCAAGCCCAGGCTCCAAAGTCATTACGTCCAGCCATTGCTCCCCAACCAAAAGTGCCAGCCCACAATCTCTAGCTTGCTTTTCATCCTCCTTTGGGAGCCTCTCAAATGGCACCAGAAATTTGGGGCTAACACTTTTCCTTCAGCCACTAACCTTCATCATCTGCTCTCCGGGCTCGCTTCACTCGCGCCCAAGCCCAGGCTCCAAAGTCATTACGTCCAGCCATTGCTCCCCAACCAAAAGTGCCAGCCCACAATCTCTAGCTTGCTTTTCATCCTCCTTTGGGAGCCTCTCAAATGGCACGAGAAATTTGGGGCTAACACTTTTCCTTCAGCCACTAACCTTCATCATCTGCTCTCCGGGCTCGCTTCACTCGCGCCCAAGCCCAGGCTCCAAAGTCATTATGTCCAGCCATTGCTCCCCAACCAAAAGTGCCAGCCCACAATCTCTAGCTTGCTTTTCATCCTCCTTTGGGAGCCTCTCAAATGGCACCGAGAAATTTGGGGCTAACACTTTTCCTTCAGCCACTAACCTTCATCATCTGCTCTCCGGGCTCGCTTCACTCGCGCCCAAGCCCAGGCTCCAAAGTCATTACGTCCAGCCATTGCTCCCCAACCAAAAGTGCCAGCCCACAATCTCTAGCTTGCTTTTCATCCTCCTTTGGGAGCCTCTCAAATGGCACGAGAAATTTGGGGCTAACACTTTTCCTTCAGCCACTAACCTTCATCATCTGCTCTCCGGGCTCGCTTCACTCGCGCCCAAGCCCAGGCTCCAAAGTCATTACGTCCAGCCATTGCTCCCCAACCAAAAGTGCCAGCCCACAATCTCTAGCTTGCTTTTCATCCTCCTTTGGGAGCCTCTCAAATGGCACGAGAAATTTGGGGCTAACACTTTTCCTTCAGCCACTAACCTTCATCATCTGCTCTCCGGGCTCGCTTCACTCGCGCCCAAGCCCAGGCTCCAAAGTCATTACTGTCCAGCCATTGCTCCCCAACCAAAAGTGCCAGCCCACAATCTCTAGCTTGCTTTTCATCCTCCTTTGGGAGCCTCTCAAATGGCACGAGAAATTTGGGGCTAACACTTTTCCTTCAGCCACTAACCTTCATCATCTGCTCTCCGGGCTCGCTTCACTCGCGCCCAAGCCCAGGCTCCAAAGTCATTACGTCCAGCCATTGCTCCCCAACCAAAAGTGCCAGCCCACAATCTCTAGCTTGCTTTTCATCCTCCTTTGGGAGCCTCTCAAATGGCACGAGAAATTTGGGGCTAACACTTTTCCTTCAGCCACTAACCTTCATCATCTGCTCTCCGGGCTCGCTTCACTCGCGCCCAAGCCCAGGCTCCAAAGTCATTACGTCCAGCCATTGCTCCCCAACCAAAAGTGCCAGCCCACAATCTCTAGCTTGCTTTTCATCCTCCTTTGGGAGCCTCTCAAATGGCACGAGAAATTTGGGGCTAACACTTTTCCTTCAGCCACTAACCTTCATCATCTGCTCTCCGGGCTCGCCTCTCTCGCGCCCAAGCCAGGCTCCAAAGTCATTACGTCCAGCCATTGCTCCCCAACCAAAAGTGCCAGCCCACAATCTCTAGCTTGCTTTTCATCCTCCTTTGGGAGCCTCTCAAATGGCACGAGAAATTTGGGGCTAACACTTTTCCTTCAGCCACTAACCTTCATCATCTGCTCTCCGGGCTCGCTTCACTCGCGCCCAAGCCCAGGCTCCAAAGTCATTACGTCCAGCCATTGCTCCCCAACCAAAAGTGCCAGCCCAGAATCTCTAGCTTGCTTTTCATCCTCCTTTGGGAGCCTCTCAAATGGCACGAGAAATTTGGGGCTAACACTTTTCCTTCAGCCACTAACCTTCATCATCTGCTCTCCGGGCTCGCTTCACTCGCGCCCAAGCCCAGGCTCCAAAGTCATTACGTCCAGCCATTGCTCCCCAACCAAAAGTGCCAGCCCACAATCTCTAGCTTGCTTTTCATCCTCCTTTGGGAGCCTCTCAAATGGCACGAGAAATTTGGGGCTAACACTTTTCCTTCAGCCACTAACCTTCATCATCTGCTCTCCGGGCTCGCTTCACTCGCGCCCAAGCCCAGGCTCCAAAGTCATTACGTCCAGCCATTGCTCCCCAACCAAAAGTGCCAGCCCACAATCTCTAGCTTGCTTTTCATCCTCCTTTGGGAGCCTCTCAAATGGCACGAGAAATTTGGGGCTAACACTTTTCCTTCAGCCACTAACCTTCATCATCTGCTCTCCGGGCTCGCTTCAATCAGGATCAAGCCCAGGCTCCAAAGTCATTACGTCCAGCCATTGCTCCCCAACCAAAAGTGCCAGCCCACAATCTCTAGCTTGCTTTTCATCCTCCTTTGGGAGCCTCTCAAATGGCACCGAGAAATTTGGGGCTAACACTTTTCCTTCAGCCACTAACCTTCATCATCTGCTCTCCGGGCTCGCTTCACTCGCGCCCAAGCCCAGGCTCCAAAGTCATTACGTCCAGCCATTGCTCCCCAACCAAAAGTGCCAGCCCACAATCTCTAGCTTGCTTTTCATCCTCCTTTGGGAGCCTCTCAAATGGCACGAGAAATTTGGGGCTAACACTTTTCCTTCAGCCACTAACCTTCATC
>WNMG01000049.1:0-38674 GCA_009769605.1 Bucorvus abyssinicus
AACCAGTATAAACCAGTATAAATAGTATAGTTTGGGGTGTGCTCATCCCCCTTCTAGACCCTCCAGCATCTCCCAGGAGCTCCCTGAGCACCTCCCGGCATCAACCTGGGCCAAACCAGTATGAACCAGTATGAACCAGTATGAACCAGTATGAGCAGGACAGTTTAGGGTTTGCTCATCCCCCTTCTAGACCCTCCAGCGTTTCCCAGGAGCTCCCTGAGCACCTCCTGCCATCAAGCTGGGCCAAACCAGTATGAACCAGTATGAACCAGTATGAGCAGGACAGTTTAGGGTTTGCTCATCCCCCTTCTAGACCCTCCAGCGTTTCCCAGGAGCTCCCTGAGCACCTCCCGGCATCAACCTGGGCCAAACCAGTATGAACCAGTATGAACCAGTATGAGCAGGACAGTTTAGGGTTTGCTCATCCCCCTTCTAGACCCTCCAGCGTCTCCCAGGAGCTCCCTGAGCACCTCCCGGCATCAACCTGGGCCAAACCAGTATGAACCAGTATGAACCAGTATGAACCAGTATAAACCAGTATAACCAGGACAGTTTAGGGTTTGCTCATCCCCCTTCTAGACCCTCTAGTGTCTCCCAGGAGCTCCCTGAGCACCTCCCGCCATCAACCTGGGCCAAACCAGTATGAACCAGTATGAACCAGTATGAACCAGTATAAACCAGTATAACCAGGACAGTTTAGGGTTTGCTCATCCCCCTTCTAGACCCTCTAGTGTCTCCCAGGAGCTCCCTGAGCACCTCCCGCCATCAACCTGGGCCAAACCAGTATGAACCAGTATGAACCAGTATGAACCAGTATAACCCAGTATAACCCAGTATGAGCAGGACAATTTAGGGTTTGCTCATCCCCCTTCTAGACCCTCCAGCGTCTCCCAGGAGCTCCCTGAGCACCTCCCGCCATCAACCTGGGCCAAACCAGTATGAACCAGTATAACCAGGACAGTTTAGGGTTTGCTCATCCCCCTTCTAGACCCTGCAGCGTCTCCCAGGAGCTCCCTGAGCACCTCCCGCCATCAACCTGGGCCAAACCAGTATGAACCAGTATGAACCAGTATAAACCAGTATAACCAGGACAGTTTAGGGTTTGCTCATCCCCCTTCTAGACCCTCTAGTGTCTCCCAGGAGCTCCCTGAGCACCTCCCGCCATCAACCTGGGCCAAACCAGTATGAACCAGTATGAACCAGTATGAACCAGTATAAACCAGTATAACCCAGTATAACCCAGTATGAGCAGGACAATTTAGGGTGTGCTCATCCCCCTTCTAGACCCTCCAGCGTCTCCCAGGAGCTCCCCGAGCGCCTCCCACCATCGTCCCAGTCCCCCCCAGTCCCTCCCAGTCCCTCCCAGTCCCCCCCAGTGCCCCCCGGTCGCGGCCCGGCGCCCACCGGTGGTGACGACGCCGGCGAACACCCAGCACTGGCCGTAGCGCACGGGGGCGCCGGAGGCGTGGTAGCGCCGCAGGATGTCCACGGAGCCGGCCCAGGCCGAGGGGTTGGTGCCCTGCCCGTAGTCGCCCGTCCAGTTGCCCACCAGCACCCCGTTGTCGTCCAGCGAGTTCACCTGCGGGGGGCGCCCGTGGGTGGGGGCAGGCGGGGCGGGGCGGGGCGCCCGCCCGCCCGGACCCGCCCCCCCCCCCCACCCCCGGCACCCACCATGGCGGAGACGACGCGGGCCACCATGACGGGGTCGCCGCGGGCGCTGTGGGGCATCCCCCGGCGGTCCAGGATGGCCAGGGCGGCCTCCAGCACCCCCGCCTCGAACTGCCGGAGAGGGGCGGCCAATCAGGGCCCGGCGCGCGGGGCGGCCAATCAGGGCCCGGCGCGCGGGGCGGCCAATCGGGGCCCAGCACACGGGGCAGCCAATCAGGGCCCAGCACGCGGGGCGGCCAATCGGGGCCCAGCGCACGGGGCGGCCAATCAGGGCCCAGTGCACAGGGCAGCCAATCGGGGCCCAGCACGCAGGGCGGCCAATCAGGGCTCCCCATCGGCCTCAACCACTCGGGGCTCCCGGCGTGGGGCGGCCAATCAGGGCCCAGCGCGCAGGGTGGCCAATCGGGGCCCAGCGCGCGGGGCGGCCAATCGGGGCTCCCCATCGGCCTCAACCAATCGGGGCTCCCAGTGCAGGGTGGCCAATCGGGGCTCCCCGTCGGCCTCAACCAATCGGGGCTCCCGGCGTGGGGCGGCCAATCAGGGCCCAGCACGTGGGGCGGCCAATCGGGGCTCCCCGTCGGTCTCAAACAATCGGGTCTGCCGGCACGAGGCGGCCAATCGGGGCTCCCCGTTGACCTCAACCAATCAGGGCTCCCGGTTCGGTTCAGCCGGGGCCCCTGGCCCCGCCTCGTCATGGCTGGGCGGGGATTTCAGAATTCTGATTTCAATTTTTAAATTTAAATTTTAACGGTTCGTTCCCGTTCGGGTTTTCATCTGAAATTTCAGTTAAATTTTAACTTTCAATTTCCAGTTTCACTTTTAAATTTTAATTTTGAATTTGGAATTGCCAACTTTCATTTTAATTTTGAATTCTGAATTTTAAATTTCAATTTTGAATCCTGAATTTTAAATTTCGATTTCAAATTTTGAATTTCAAATTCTGAATTTTAAATGTCAATTTTGAATTTTGAATCTCAAATTCTGGATTTTAAGTTTCAATTTCAAATTTTGAATTTCCAATTTTGAATTCTGAATTTTAAATTTCAATTTTGAATCCTGAATTTTAAATTTCGATTTCAAATTTTGAATTTCAAATTCTGAATTTTAAATGTCAATTTTGAATTTTGAATCTCAAATTCTGGATTTTAAGTTTCAATTTCGAATTTTGAATTTCCAATTTCGAATACTGAATTTTAAATTTCAATTTTGAATCCTGAATTTTAAATTTCAATTTCAAATTCTGAATTTTGAATTCTGAATTTTAAATTTCAATTTTGAATTCTGGATTTTAAGTTTCAATTTCGAACTTTGAATTTCCAATTTTGAATTCTGAATTTTGAATTCTGAACTTTAAATTTCAATTCTGAATTCTGAATTTTAAATTTCAATTTTTAATCCTGAATTTTAGATTTCAATTTTGATTTTGAATTTCCAATTTTGAATTTCAAATTCTGAACTTTAAATGTCAACTTCGAGTTTTACATTTCAATTCTGAATTCTAAATTTCAATTCTGAATTCAGAATTTTAAATTTTAAATTCTAGAATTTTTAAAATTTTAGAAATTTTTAGATTTTTTAAATTTTAACCCCCCCCCGTCCCGGGTTCCCCGCCCGCCCGCCCGCCCGCGCCCCTCGGCACCTGCCCGTAGTTCCAGGCCTTCTCGGCGATCTGCTCCTCGGTGCCGCAGAAGATCCGCCCCGACTCGTTGAGCACGAACTCCCCCAGCTCCCCCGTGGCCGCCATGTACACGCCGTCCTCTGCGCCGGCCAGTGGCGGGTGAGCGCCCGGCCCCGCCCGGCCCCGCCCGGCCCCGCCCGGCCCCCCGCGGCTCACCGGGACACCAGGGGTTAAAGAGCAGGACGAGCTCGTTGGCCTCCTCGAAGGGGGCGGCGAACTCCCCCGCCTCCGTCCGCGTGCGCACGCTCAGCCGGTACCGGCCAATGGGGGCGTCGGGCGGGGCCGTCACCCGCAGCCGCAGGGCGGGGCCGGCCGGGGGCTCCGCCCCCTCCTCCTCCTCCTCCTCCTCCGCCGTCCAGCCGGTGGCCGAGCTCTCGCCCAATGGGATGAGGACGTGGGTGCCCTTGGCCACCTGCGGGGTGGGGCCTGCGGGGGGGGGGTGGGGGGTGTGACGTCATCGGGGACGCGGTCGGCGCCGCCCGGGCGGGGCCGGGGGCGTGGCCGCCGGGTGATGTCGTCGCCCCGCGCGGGTGATGTCATCGTGGCGCCACGCCCCGCTTGCACCACGTGGTTGAGCCCCCCCCAATTGCCCCCCCCCAATTGCCCCCCACTGCCCCAATTGCCCCCCCAGCCCCATTGACCCCCCCCCAGCCCCAGTTGCCCCCAGCCCCCAATTAACCGCCTGGCTCTAATTACCCCCCACCTCCCCAATTACCCCCCACTCCCCCAGTTGCCCCCAGCCCCCCCACCACCCCCCAGTCCCTATTGCCCCCCACCTCCCCAATTAGCCCCCCCTCCCCTAATTACCCCCAGCCCCATCGACCCCCCTAATCCCTATTGCCCCATCCCCCAATTACCCCCGCAGCCCTAATTAACCCCCCCACCCCCCCAATTGCCCCCCACTGCCCCAATTGCCCCCCCAGCCCCAATTGTCCCCAGACCCCTAATTAACCTCCTGGCCTTAATTACCCCCCACCTCCCCAATGACCCCCCCCACGCCCCCATTGCCCCCAGCCCCCCCATCACCCCCCAGCCCCAATTCCCCCCCACTTCTCTCATTGCCCCCAGACCCCCAATTACCCCCACTCCCCTAATTACCATCCCCAGCCCCAATTGCCCCCCACCTCCCCAATGACCCCCCTACCCGCCCCCCAGCCCCAGTTGCCCCCCGCCCTCCCCCGCTGCCCCCCCCCGCTGCCCCCCCCACCGAGGGCGAGCTCCAGGCAGAAGCTGTCGGTGTCGGGCTGGGGGTGCCGGGGCAGCAGCACCCGCACGGCGAAGGGCTGCCCCCGCCGCAGCACCGCCCGCGGGCAGCAGAACTCCCCGGTGTGGTGGGCCGCCCGGTCGGCCGCCGAGCCCACCGCCAGCCCCCGCGGCACCAGCAGCCCTGGGGCAGGGGGCATGGGGGGGGGGGCGTCAGCGACACGGCCCCGGGGAGACCCCGGGAGGGAGCCGGGAAGGGCCGGGGGGGGCTTGAAACCGACACTTGACACCCCCCCCACCCCGGGGATCCCCCAAACCGCCACTTCCTGTCTGGGGGGGCCTCGAAACCGCCATTTTGCATTGTGGGGGACCTTGAAACCACCATTTCCTCCCACCAGGGAGCCTCGAAACCACCATTTCCCATTGGGGGGACACCCTAAAACCACCATTTCTCCCCCTGGGGAGCCTCGAAACTGACATTTCCCATCATGGGGGACCCTGAAACCGCCATTTTCTTCTCCCAGGGAGCCTCGAAACCGCCATTTTCCCTCATGGGGAGCCTTGAAACCACCGTTTTCCCTCCCAGGGGACCCCCAAACCCACCATTTTGCCCACCCCCGGACACCCAAAACCGCCATTTTCCCCCGTGGGGAGCCTCGAAACTGACATTTTCCCCTCATGGGGGCCCCTGAAACCGCCATTTTTCCCCCTCTGGGGAGCCTTGAAACCACCATTCCCACCCACCCCCCTGCCCCGGATGCCCAAACTCGCCTCCTTCCCCCCACCCCCCCAACTGACCGGGCCGCAGCGGCTGGGGGGCGCGTCTCCCCGGCACCTCCCCAGGCCGGGGCTCCCAGTCCTCGGTGCGGCGGCAGCAGCCGCAGCAGCCGCAGCAGCGGCCCAGGCGGCGCCAGAAGCCGCGGCGGGGGCGGGGGGGGGCGGCCGGAGCCCCCTCCCGTGCGCGGAAGCTGGCGGCCGCCCAGCGACCGGGGTCCAGGCGGGGGTCAGCGTCCGGCATCGCCTGCGGGACCGGTATGGACCAGTACGGACCAGCACGGACCAGCGTGGACCTGGGAGAGCTTCCGGAATGGCCCATTAGGGCCTCCAGACCCTTCCCAGTATGTCCAACATGGGCCCATTAAGACCAGTATGGACCAGTATGGACCAATACGGACCAGTGGGGACCCGGGAGAGCTTCTGGAATGGCCCGTTAGGGCCTCCAGACCCTTCCCAGTGTGACCAGTATGGACCAGCATGGTCTGTTAAAGACCAGTATGGACCCATGAACAACACCAGTATGCGTCAATAGAAAACCAGTACGGACCAGTAGAAAACCAGTATGCGTCAATAGAAGACCAGTATGGACCAGTAAGATTTTTTGGAATGGCCCTTTAGTGCCTCCAGACTTTTCCCAGTATGACCAGTACGGAGTGGCACAGTCCATTACAGACCAGTATGGCTCCATTAAAGCCAGTATGGACCAGTAGAAGACCAAGACGGACCCACGGGAACCACCACGACCAAGTAAGACCTCCCCGAAGGGCCCATTAGTGCCTCCAGACCCTTCCCAGAATAACCAGTAAGACCAGTAAGACCACTCCAGTCCCTTAAAGATCGATAAGGGCCAGCGAAGCCCCTCCATAAGGCAGCAAAACCAGTACAGACCACCCCGGACCAGTATGGCCCAACGACCTGCTGGTGCTGTCCCAGCACAGCCCGGAAACCCCTCCCAGTCCGGACCAGTTCCCTCCCAGTCCTCCCCAGTGCCCCGCCCGAGCTGGCGCCGCAGGGACCGGCCGTCCGGGCCTGCCTGAGCAGCTTCCCCCCACCGCCGCCTCCCGGCCCGACCAGTTCCCCCAGTCTGCCCAGTTCCCCCCTTCTGGGGCTCCCGCCGCTCCCCGTAGCCCCCCTCAGTGGTCCCAGGAGCCCCCCTGTCTGCCCAGTAACCCCAGTTACACCCTCCCGGTGCTCCCAGTAACCCCAGCGACACCCTCCCCGTGCTTCCAGTAACCCCAGTGACACCTCCCTCTGTTCCCAGTAACCCCAGTGCTTCCTTCAGCAGCCCCAGTAACCCCTTCCCAGTACCCCCCAGTTCTCCCAGTAACCCCCTCCCTGTGGTCCCAGTACCTCCCAGTAACCCTCTCTGGGTCATCCCAGTAACCCTACTATCCCCTCCCAGTGCCTCCCAGTTTGCCCAGCAACCCCCTCCCAGCGGTCCCAGTAAACCCAGTTCCCCCTCCCCGACCTCCCACTCCTCCCAGTTTGCCCAGTTACGCCCCCCCCCCCAGCACCCCCCAGTACCTCCCAGTGGCTCCCAGCACTCCCAGTGCCCCGCACACGCTGGTGCCCGCAGATCAAAGGGAAGGGGGTGGGACCTGGGGGGGAAGGGGCGGGGCCCGCCCAGGCCACGCCCCCTTATTGCCCCACAACTTGGGGGTGGGGGGGGACACCCGGGCGCTGCCGCTGCCCCGCCCGGGATCACTATGTGGCAGGGGGCGTTCTTTATGGGGCGAGGCCTTGGCTCACTATTAGGCAGGGGGACGCTGTGGGGTGGGGAGTGTGGGGGGGTGACCGTGGGGTGAACTATGGGGCAGGGCTGCAGCTCACTATTTGGCAAGGGGTGGATCAGTATTTGGCAGGCACGGTTAACTATTTCGCAAGGGTGGCTCACAATTTGGCAAGGAGCAGCTCACTATGGGACCAAGGGGCACCTCGGGGGTGGCTCACAATTTGGCAGCGCTCTCCTTGGCCAGGCAAGGAGCCCCAGGGCAGGGCCGGGTCACTATTTGGCAGGGCCGACGCGGGGCTGGGGTGACACAGCCGCCCCCCCCAACCCCCCCCCCGGGGTGGGGGAGGGGCAGCCAGACGGGTCCCGCGGGTGCCCCGCCCCACCCAGGCCATGGCGCAAGCGGGCGGCGGTTTGGGGTTTGTCCGCGATGAAGCAACTGGGGGAACTGGGAGGAACTGGGAGGGATGAGCTGGCCGCCGCCGGGGACCCCCCAAGCCCCGCCCCGAGTCACAAGCTCCGCCTTCGTGATGCCACTTTATTAGAGACCCCCGTTAATGGGCGGGGCCAAGCCATGGGGGGGGGGTGTGTGACGATATCAATGGGGTGGGCGGGGCTCCGGGCACCGACCAATCAGGCGAGGGCCACCTCGACATGGGGGAGGAGCTGGGCCAGTTGGGCGGCGGCATCCGGGGCGGCGGCCAGCGGCGTCTCGGCCAATCGCAGCAGAGCCAGCCGGGGACAGGCGGCCAATGGCGCCAGGACGGAGGCGTGGCTTATGGCTGGGAGGGGCGGAGTCAAGGAGGACATGCCCAGAACTGCCCCGCCCACCTCGGCCCCACCCTCACAAGCCCCACCCCATTACACCCTGCCCTCCCCAGCCCCGCCATTGGTCCCAACCAGCTCTGCCGGGCCCACATAAAGCCCCGCCCCATTCAGCCACACCCACACAAGCCCCGCCCCATTTACCCACGCCCATACAAACCCCGCCCCATCGCCTCAGCTCCTCCTACCCCCAACCCCACCTACTCCATTGGCCCCAGCCCCTCCCCCAGCCCCGCCCCGCCCCCTCCCCAGCCCCGCCCCCTCCCCAGCCCCGCCCCCCAGCCCCTCCCCCCGGGTACGGTTCCCGTCCAGCCGCAGCTCCCGCAGGCGGGGGAGGGGCGGGAGCCCCCGCAGGGTCGTGACCTCGTTGTGCGACAGGTCCAGCTCCTGCGGAGGGGGGGAGTGGACCTGGTCACATGACACCTGGCGTGGCCCCACCCCCCACCGCCCTCCCCCCCCAGCGCCCCTCCCCCACCTCGAGGCGCCGCAGCCCCCCCAGGGCGGGGGGGGCCCCCCCCAGGCGGTTGCGGGGCAGCTCCAGGTGGGTGGCCAGCACCGCCCGCTCCAGCAGCGGCAGTGACGTCAGCGCCTGGGGGCGGGGCCAGATCGGGACACACCCCCTCCGACAGACAACACCCCCTCCCGAGGCCCCACCCCCGCGGTATCCACCCCCTCCCCCCCATCCCGCCCCTTTAAGAACCGTCTCAGCAAAAGGCCCCGCCCACTCACCCCTTAGCCCCGCCCCTTTAGCCCCACCCCCTTCCAGGCCCTGCTTCCTCATGCCCCAACCCTGCCCTGTTAAACCTTTACCGCCCTTAAGCCACGCCCCGTCGTGCCCCTCCCACCCAAGCCCATCCCTCTCACTCCTTTAGCTCCACCCCACCCCCGTAGCACGCCCCAACAGACCCCACCCCTTATCCCCTTTAGGTAACGCCCCCTCGGGCCACACCCACTCTGCCCCTTTATCCCCACCCCCTCAGGCCACACCCCCTTTAACCCCCAACACCCTGCTTCCAGCCCCTCCCGCTCCTGGCCCCGCCCCCTCAGGCCCCGCCCCCTCAGGCCCCGCCCCTCACCTTCCCGGGGAGGCGCAGCCTCCTCTGGGGGCCAGGCCCCGCCCCCATCCGCAGCACCCCCAGCGCCGCCTCCGCCCGCGAGGCCACGTCGGCCACGAAGCCGCCGCGCAGCGGGTCCGCCTCCTGCGGGGGGCGGGGGCGGGGCGGGGCCACGTCAGGCCACGCCCCCTCCCCTCGGCCAGGCCACGCCCCCTCCCCGGCCGAGCCCCGCCCACCTGCAGGCCGCGCAGGCAGCGCCGCGTCTCCTCCTCGTGCGCCAGCGGGTCCAGGGCCGACAGCAGCAGCACCAGCGTCAGCAGACACCCTGACCCACCCCCCCCGGGACCCCCCCGGGTCAGGGGCGCCCCGGGGAGGGGCTGGGGGGTCCCCCCGGGGTGGGGGAGGGGTGGGGTGGGGGTCTCACCGCGGCTGCGGGGCTCCAACTCCAGCAGCTCCCGGCAGGTCTGGGCCAGCTCCTCCAGCACCGAGGGCTCGGACACGCCCACTTCCGGCCTGGGGGCGGGGCCAAGGGTCGGGGGGCTGGGTCTGCACCTCCCGGGGGCGGGGCTGTGGCTCCAGGGGCGTGGCTTAGCCCCACAGTGTGGGGGGGCGGGCAGTGATGTCTGGAGTGCCCAGGGGGCGGGACTCGGTTGGATGGGAGGAGCCTGCTGCCTGAAGGGGCGTGGCCAGCACAGACCACGCCCACTCACTGCCAGAAATAAGGATGCTGGTGGGATCACTATGTGGCAGGGGGAATGTCTATGGCATGAGCAATGGCTCACTATCTGCCAAAAGACAGTTCACTATTTGGCAGAGTGCTCTCTGTCATAGCTCACAATTTGGTATCCCTCTATTTGGCAAAGCAACTGTCCCCAGGATTACCTCGGCTCACTATTTGGCAGGGGGGGTCTCAAAGGGACGGCGCTTCGTTGTGACAGTGATGCTGTGGTGGGTGTGGCTTATAGGAAGGGGCGTGGCTTACCAGAAGAGCTCCCGGGCTACGATTGGCTCCTGCCACCAGGCCTCATTCTCATCTAGAAGAAAAAGGGTGTGGTCAGGGGGCGTGGCTTAAAAGGGTGTGGCTCACGGGGGAAGGGGGCGTGGCCTCCTACCTGGGAGGAGCGTCACCTCGCAGTGGGCGGAGTCAGGCTCCCAGGTGACCCGGAAGTGGAGGCGTGGCCGGGCGGTGGGCGGAGCCAGGTCGGGGGGGATGTGGTGGAGCTGCCCCTCCCATCAAGGAACCAACCGGCTGGGGAAGCCCGCGCCCCGCCCCCTGCCCTGCCCCACCCTGCCCCACCCCCCGAGGGGAGGATACCCAAGTGTGGCTGGGGCGGGGCCGCCCCTCCCCCGAGCACCACGCCCCTTCCAGGGTGGAGCCGTCCAGCGTCGCCGTCAGCGCCGGGCTCCCCTCCCCCACCTGCCGGTCAGGGGGCGGGTCATGGGGTGCTGGGGGGGACTGGGGGAAACTGGGGTGGTACGGAGAGGAACTGGAGGCTACTGGGAGGTACTGGTGAGTATCAGGAGGTACTGGGGGGTCTCTGGGAGGGTACTGGGAGGTACTGGTGAGTATCAGGAGAGTATTGGTGGGTACTGGGGGGTCTCTGGGGGGGTACTGGGAGGTACTGGTGAGTATCAGGAGGATATTGGGGCGTACTGGGGAGTACTGGGAGGTATTGGGAGCGTATTGGGGGGTCTCTGGGGGGGTACTGAGGGGTATTGGGAGCGTATTGGAGGGTACTGGGGGGTCCCGTCGCTCACCAGGACGGGGCGGGAGAAGGTCACGGCCAAGGTGGCGTCGTCCCGGTTGACGTAAAGGCAGAGGATCCTGGGGGGCGGGGAGGCTGTGGGGGGCACCGGGGGGTCACACCCAGGGGTGGGGGTGTCCCCAGGGGTGGGGGCTCCCCGGGGGTCCCCGGTGTCCCCGTACCGCGGGCCAGCAGGCAGCGCAGGTGGGTCCAGGCGCTCTGGTCCTGGGGGTCGGTGAAGACGGCGCTTTGCACCAGCTCCAGCTCTGGGGGGGGGGGACACGGGGGGCACCAGTGGGCTCCCAGTATGGACCAGTAGGGACCTGGCACCCAGTAACCACCCAGTAACCTCCCAGTAGGGACCCGGCACCCAGTGAGGAAGCTGGGGACCCCCAGTAGACACCCAGTAGACACCCAGTAGACCCCGGGGAGGGGGCGTCCCAGCTGTGGGGGGGGCCCCAGGGGGTCCCCTCTGTCAGGAGGGTCCTGGTGGGTCCCAGTGGGTCCTGGGGTGGGGGGGGTGACCCCTCTGTGGGGGGTCCCAGGGGCTCCCAGTGGGTTCCCAGGGGGGTCCCCTCTGTGGGGGGGTCCCAGTGGATCCTGGTGGGTCCCAGTGAGTTCCCTCTGTGGGCGGGGGGTCCCAGAGGGGTCCCCTCTGTGGGGGGGTCCCAGGGGGTCCCAGTGAGTTCTCTCTGTGGGGGGGGGCTCCCAGGGGGGTCCCCTCTGTGGGGGGGTCCCAGGGGGTCCCGGCAGGTCTCACCGTCACGCAGGCGGGGCGGGGGCAGGGCCCCGCGGCCGGGGGGGTCGCGGTGCGGCGCCAGCAGCTGCCCCCGGTGGTGCCAGGCCGAGAAGTTGGAGAAGTCGCGGCTCAGCAGGGCCCCGGCGAAGGCCAGCTCCGCCCCCGCGTCCTGCGCCCCCAGCGCCCGCCGGTGCTCCCAGGCATGGACTGGGCGGGCACCAGTACCGACCAGTCCGGCCCGCGCCTGGAAACCCCTCCCGGGGGGGGCCAGAGCCCCCAGACCCCCTCCCAGTATGGACCAGTGGCTCCAGTCAGCCCTGAACCCACTCCCAGCATCTCCCAGTATGGACCAGTGATCCCAATGAGGTCTGAACCCACTCCCAGACCCCCTCCCAGTATAGACCAGTGTCTCCAGTCAGCCCAATGCCCAATCCTAGCGCCTCCCAGTATGGACCAGTAAGCCCCATGCCCCCAAAAGTCCCTCCCAGTAGATCCCAAGATTCTTCAAACCCTCTCCCAGTATAAACCAGTAACCTCCCAGTGCCCCCAGACCCCCTCTCAGTGTCCTCCAATCCCTCTCAGTGCGCCCAGCTGCCCTCCCAGTCCCTCCCAGTGCCCCCAGTCCGCTCACAGTTGCGGGGGTCGGCCTCCAGCAGCCGCTGGCAGAGCAGCTGCTCCGCCTGGGTGTGGTTGGGGGCGTGGTCGGGGGGCGTGGCCTGGCGCAGGACCCACCCCCGGTGGTGCCAGGTGCCGTAGGACTTGGGGTTCACCCCCAGGCACCGCCCCACCAGCGCCAGCTCCTCCGCCACCCTGTGCCGACCAGTACAGACCAGTAAGGACCGGTACGGACCAGTACCACCCGGTGCGGTCCCCTGGCGCCAGCCAGCCACCTCCCAGTGCCCACCAGTCCCTCCCAGTGGCCCCCAGTGCTCCCTACTGCTCTTAAATCCCCTCCCAGTAACCTCCTGGTGCTCCCAGCTCCTGCTCCAGTGGCTCCCAGTCCCCCCCAGTCCCTCCCAGCTCTCCTCCCAGTGCCCCCTAGTGCTCACAAATCCCCTCCCAGTCACCACCCAGTTCTTCCCAGTCAACCTCCAGTGCCTCCCAGTGCCCACAGATCCTATCCCAATCCCCTCCCAGCGCCCCCAGCTCCCTCCCCAGTGGCCCCAGCTCCCCCCCCAGTGCCCCCCAGTGCTCCCAGTGCCCACCAGTCACTGGAGTCGGGGGGCAGGGCGGCGCGGCGCAGGTTCCAGCAGGTGCCGACATCGGGGTTGGCCACCAGCACCGCGGCCGTCAGCTCCAGCACCGTCCCCGCCGGCTGCCCCCCCTGGGGGCAGAGGTCAGGGGTCACCCGGGGGTCACCGGGGGTCAGGGGTCACCGGGGGTCGGGGTCACCGGGGGTCACCTGCTCCAGCAGGGTGGCCATGGCCGAGCGGTAGAGGCGGAGCTTCTCCTCCCGCTGGCGGCGACGGGCGGCGTCCGGGGGGCGGAGCTTCAGGCGGCCGTGCTGGGCGGGGGGGCACTGGGGTGACTGGGGGGGACTGGGAGGTCACTGGGAGGGCGCTCGGAGAGACTGGAAAGGACTGGGGGGGCACTAGGAGGTCACTGGGAGAGACTGGAAAGGACTGGGGGGGCACTACGAGGTCACTGGGAGAGACTGGAAAGGACTGGGGGGGCACTAGGAGGTCACTGGGAGAGACTGGAAAGGACTGGGGGGGCACTACGAGGTCACTGGGAGAGACTGGAAAGGACTGGGGGGGCACTGGGAGGGCACTGGGAGAGACTGGAAAGGACTGGGGGGGCACTGGGAGGGCACTGGGAGAGACTGGAAAGGACTGGGGGGGCACTACGAGGTCACTGGGAGAGACTGGAAAGGACTGGGGGGGCACTGGGAGGGCACTGGGAGAGACTGGAAAGGACTGGGGGGGCACTGGGAGGGCACTGGGAGAGACTGGAAAGGACTGGGGGGGCACTACGAGGTCACTGGGAGAGACTGGAAAGGACTGGGGGGGCACTGGGAGGGCACTGGGAGAGACTGGAAAGGACTGGGGGGGCACTGGGAGGGCACTGGGAGAGACTGCTGGAACTTAACTGGGAAGCACTGGAGAGGGAACTAGGAGGAAATCGCGGGTGACTGGGAGGAACTGGAGAGCACTGGGGGATACTGGGAGGGCACTGGGGGTCACTGGGAGGGCACTGGGGGTCACTGGGAGGGCACTGGGGGTCACTGGGAGGGCACTGGGGGTCACTGGGAGCTCACTGGGAAGGACTGGGAGGTGACTCAGAGGAACTGGGGACACTGGAAACCCACTGGGAAGCAGCGGTGGGTGACTGGGAGGTACTGGGGGGCACCGGGGGGTTCCGGGGAGGTCACTGGGGGGAACCGGGAGGCACTGGGAGACCCCGTGGTGCCGCAGAGCATCACGGGACAAGGGGGCCCGGGCCCGGGGGCTGCCCCAGGGCATTGTGGGACCGGAGGGGGGGGGGATCCCTCACCATGGCGTCGGCTGCGTGGGGGGCTCCGGCACCTGCGGGAGAGACGCGGCGGTCACGGGGGGGGGGCCCGAACCGACCCCCAACTCCCCCCCCCCGGTAACGGGACGAACCGGAGCCGGCGCTGAGGGCGGGTCCGCGGCGGCGCGAGGGCTGCTGGGAGCGGGCGGGGCGCGGGGCATGACGGGATAGAGGGAGGCAGCGCCCGGGGGGGGCGCGGGGCATGACGGGATAGAGGGAGGCAGCGCCGGGGGGGGCGCGGGGCATGACGGGATAGAGGGAGGCAGCTTGTCGGCGCCAATCTTGTTTCCGGCGCCATCTTGTTTCCGGCGCGGTGTTGCCCCGCCCTCCCCGCGCGGTGCACGCCGGGAAGCGGCGCGGGGCCGCCATGGGGGTGAGGCGCGGAGGGTCGCGGGGCCGCGGCGGGCCGGGGCCGGGGCCGGGGCCGGGGCCATGGCCACGGCTGGAGCCCGACAGCGGCGAGTATTTCCGGCTGGCGCTGGAGACGCTGGAGCGGGGGCTGAGCCCGGAGGAGCTCGGTGAGGGGCGGGCCGGGGGGGCTGAGGATTCCCGCGGGGTTTGGGGCTCCCTGAGGGGGGGGGCGAGGCGGCTGTGGGGGGGTTTGGGGTCTTGGGGGGGTGAGTTGGGGGGTCTGTGAGGGGATTTGTGGGGGTCTTGGGGTTCTGTGGGGTGTTTGATGGCCCCCAAGGAGGTTCTGGGGTCTGTGAGGGGGTTTGGGGTTTCCTGAGGGGTGTGTGTGAGGTCTGTGGGGGGCTTGGGGGGTCTCTGAGGGGGTTTGGGCCTCCCTGAGGTGTTTGGGGGGGTTATGAGGAGGGTTTGGGGGGGGTCTCGGGGGGGGCTTGGGGTTCTGTGGGGTGTTTGGTGCTCCCTGAGGAGGTTCTGGCGTCTTTGAGGGGGTCTCTGAGAGGCTTTATGGGGTCTGTGAAGGGGTTTGGGTGGTTTGGGGGGAGTCTGTGGGGGGGTTTGGGGCTCCTTGAGGGGTCTGGGTGGGGTTTCGGGGGCCTCTGGGGCGTTTTGGGGGTCTCTGAGGGTTTTAGGGGCCTGTGGGTGTATTTGGTGCCCCCTGAGGAGGTTATAGGGTCTGTGGTGGGTCGGGGGGCTCTGGGGGTTGGGGGTGCCCCCATATGAAACCCCCCGAGCTCCCCCGCCCCGTTCCGAGGTGCCGTTCAGGTGGTTTTCGGGTGATTAACAGCCTCCTCTTATCTCCCCCCACCCCGCAGACCTCTTCGCCCCCAACGTACTGGCCGAGGCGGTGGCGGCCGGGCCGGGGGTGGCCCTGGACCGGGGGGGGTCGCGGGTGCTGCAGGCGCTGCTGCCCCGGGCCCCCCTGGACACCCTGGCCCAGCTGCTGCCCGCCCTGGTGCCGGGCGGCCTGGGGGGGCCGGCGGGGCACCCGCTGGGCGCCCGGGTGCTGGAGGCCGCCCTGGAGCGGGTGCTGCCGGCCCTGGGGGGGGCCGAGGGGCGGCGGGACGGAGCAGTGGGGCCGGTGGAGGAGGCGGTGGGGCAGCTGGCGGCCCAGGTGCGGGTAGAGCTGGTGGCCTTCGCCCGGCACCCCGCCGGCAGCTTCGTGGTGCGGGCGCTGCTGCGGGTGCTGGGGGGGTGCCCGGGGGCAGGTGAGAAGTGTGGGGGGGAGGCTGGGGGGGACATTGGGGGGACATTGGGGAGGCTGGGGAAGGTTTGGAGGTAATTGGGTGAGTCTGGGGTAGATTTGGGGGATTGGTGGGAGGATTGGGGGGGACTGGGGAGGACTGGGGGTGTCTGGGGGAGGTTTGGGGGTAATTGGGGGAGTCTGGGGGGGTGTCTGGGACAGGCTTCGGCGGGTCTGGGGGCAGTCGGGGCGTCCTGCGGCAGGTATGGGGGGTCCCGGGGTGGGTTTGGGGCTCTGGGGGGGTCTCTGTGGGTTGTTTGGGGGGGTCTGTGGAGGGGAACAAGTTGGGGGGGGGGAAGCTCTGTCCCTGCTCCCCCCCCCATCTCTGCCCTTTTTCCCCCAGCAGCCCTTCAGGGATCCCCTGGAGGGGCGGGGCCAAAGGCCAAGGGGGCGGGGCTGATGCTCAAGGGGGTGGAGCCAGCAGCAGAGGGGGTGGAGCTTCCCCCCTCCTTCCCGCCCCTCCTGGGGCAACTGGCCGAGGCCTTCGAGGAGCATCTACCCTGTAAGTGCCCCGGGCGGGGGGCAAATACGCCCCAGCTGCCCCTGGAGGGGGGTGTGTGTGTGTCAGTGCCCCCCGTCTGCCCCCGTTCCCGCCCCCCCCCAGTTGCCCTCGGAGCCGTAATTGCCCCTCCCCCCCCAGCCCTGCTGTCCCCGGCCAGTGCCAGCCTCTGCCTGCAGGGGGCGCTGGAGGTGCTGCACCGCAGCCAATCGCCCGCCGGCCCCCGCCTCTGTGACGCCCTGATTGGCCATCTGGTCCCGCCTAGCACCGCCCCCCATGAGAGGTGAGTTCTCATTGGGTCCTGCGAGGGGAGGCGGGGATTGGGCGGTGAGGGTGCCGCTGTGTCAGGCTGGTTTGTGATTGGCTGGAGGCAGCCTTTGGTGATTGGCTGCTGGTCGCCGCGTTGCTTGTTATTGGCTAAGGGGTGGTGGAGGTTGCTCGTTGATTGGTTGGTGATTTACAGTGCTGTTTTCTTATTGGGTGGTAAATTTTGAGGGAACTTTCCATTGCTTGGGGCTTTTTGTGGGCTGTTTTCTGATTGGCTGTGAGGTGTGTGGCACTGCTTGACAATTGGTTGGAGGAGTTTCAGTCTGTTTTTTATTGGTTCCTCTTTTTGAAGTGTTAGTGGTGATTGGCTAGCCAGCCGTCAGTTTTTTTTGTCGTTGGCTGGTGATGTCTTGAGATTGTTTCTCATTGGGCGATGTTCCCAAAGCCCAGCTGCTGATTGGCCAGCCAGGCACTGGGCTCTTCCATGTTGGTTAACATTCTATTGAAGTTGTGTGGTGATTGGCTAGAATGTCTTGGGTCTGTTTTCGTGGCTTGGGGGGGGATCCTGGGACCGGCTCTTGATTGGCGGGTGGTCCCAGGCTCTTTCCTGATTGGCTCCCGCAGCGCACTGGAGGCCGGGCTGCAGGACCCCAAGCGCAGCCGGCTGCTGGAGGCAGCCATGACGGTGGGCAGTGCCGAGTGCCTGCGCCAGCTCTTCCGGCAGCTGAAGGGCCGCCTGCGGGGCGTGGCCAACCACCACCTGGCCAATCACGGGCTGCAGCGCCTGCTGGACCATGCCCCTGCTGATGTGGTAGGTGGGGCTTGGGGCGGAGCTGGGGTGGAGGCGGGGCTTGGAGGGGCAGGGCTTGTGGGATGGAGCTTATTGGGTGGGAGGTTTGGGGCAGAGCTGAACAGGGAGGGGCGTGGTTGTGGGTGGGGCTATTGGATGCCGGTCCTTGTGGGCGGGGCTTATGGGCAGGCGGGACCAATGGGGTGGGCGGTGCTGATGCTGTCCCCATCCTGCCTCGCCCAGGTGGGGGAGGTGCTGTCGGAACTGGGCCCCGCCCTGGCCGAGCCGCTGGCCCGGGGCCACCCTGGGGTGCTGACGGCGCTGATGGGCGCCTGCCGGCGACACCCCCCCCTCCAGCAGCAGGCGCTGCGCTGCCTGTTCCAGGTAGGCCACGCCCCCCCCTCCACGCTAGGCCCTGCCTTCTCGTGAGCCACTCCTTTGGGGTGGGATCTTGTGCCCACTGGGGCTGAGGCGCACCAAGGGCGGAGCCATGTGCCTTTAAATAGGCCACGCCCCTTCCACCAGAGGCCACGCTTCTAAGCCCCGCCCTTTTCAGACCCACCCCAATTCCTCTAGAGAGTTCTGATTGGTCTCTCTTGAGGCTGGACAAGATCTTCCCTCTCAGCTTGGCCACACCCCCTGCAGAACCCACCCACCCCAGTTTTCTATTGGCTGAAGGCAGGGGTGGGCCCACTGACCATGTTGCCTTTTTAAGGGGTTGCTCCCTTAAGGAAACCACGCTCCCCACAAGTTCCGCCCCCTCCTTGCTCCTCCTCTGGGTGGGGCTATTCACCCAACCCAGTCCCTGCCCTTCCCTAAGCTCCTCCTCCTCCATCTCTCTCCTCCAATAGGCTTTCGGCTGCTGGGAGCCGCGGGGGCGTCGCCGGGCCTGTGTGGGGCTGCTGGCCGCGCTCCGCCCCTTTGGGGGCGGGGACAAGGAGGCCCAGGAGGCGGCGCCAGAGGTGAGGGGTGGGCAAGGGCCAGGGGGCGGGGCTTCCTCACCCACTGCTCTTCTCCCTGATGCCCCCCTGCCCCTTTCTTGCCCCCCCATTGCCCCCGATCCCCTCATTTACCTCCCAGTTGCCCTCGACTGGCCCCTCTCTTGCCCCCCCATCTCCCCCTTTCCCCCCCATAGTTAATTGCACCCCTGCTCCCCCCCCGCCCCGGTCTCTGCTGCCCCCCCAGGGGGCTGTTGGGATGCCCGTATCCTCCCTATTGTCCCCAGTCTCCCCTTTATAGCCCCCAACCCACCTTTTTACCCCCGTATCTACCCCCAGACTCCCCCCAGGGGGGTTTTGGCCCCCTCGTCCCGTTCTCCCAATTGCCCCCAACTCACCTAACAGCCCCCATTCATCCCCCTACCCCCCTTTAACACCCCCTTTTTTGCCCCCAGACCCCTGCGGGGGGTTTAGTTGCCCTGTTCCCCCCCACCCCCACTGCCGCAACTCACCCCCGTCTTCCCCCGCAGCCCACCCTGGGCCCCGTCACCCTCCACGGCTCCCTCCTGCTCCAGCACCTCCTGCACTTCGAGGACCCGGGGCCGGTGCTGCGGGGGCTCCTGGCGCTGCCCCCCGCCGCGCTGGCTGCCCTGGCCCGCAGCCCCCCCGGCAGCCACGTCTGGGACGCGCTGCTGGGCTCCCCCGCCGTGCCCCCCCGTACCCGGCGCCGCCTGCTCCAACAGCTCAAGGTAAGGGGGGCGGGCTGGGTCCCCATCCCGGGGACCCCCCGGCAGCATTTTGGGGCCAAAAGTGCCTGTTTTGGGGCCAAAAAGGCGTATTTTCAGGCCAAAAATCCCCATTTTGAGCCTTTTCAGCGGTGTTTTGGGGCCAAAAATCCCAATTTGGGGGCTAAAAATTCTTATTTTGAGGCCAAAAATCTCTGTCTGGGGACTCTGGCAGTGTTTTGTGGTCAAAATCCCCGTTTTGGGGGCAAAAGTCCCCGCTTTGGGTCCGTCCTCATGGCATTTTGGGTTCAAATGCCTGTTTTTGGGGGGTTTCACAGCCGCTGGTGGAAACACGGCGGGTGTTTTCCCCCTTTATTGCCCGTTTTGAGTAGTTCTGAGGGGTGTTTTCCTGCTGACGTCACTTCCTGTCTCATTCCCGCCCCCCCAGGGTCACTTCCTGTCGCTGGCCTGCCACCGCAATGGCAGCCGCGTCCTCGATGCCGTCTGGGCCGCCGCCTCGGGCTCCACCCGCGCCGCCATCGCCGGGGAGCTGGGTGAGCCCCGGGGGGCGGGGCAGGGTGGGGCGGGGCATCCCCACCCACACAGCCCCGCCCTAACACGCCCGCTCCCCCTCCCCGCTCTCCCCGCAGTCGCCCAACGCCAGGAGCTGCAGCGCAACCCCCACGGGCGCGGCGTGGCCCGGGGCCTGGCCCTCGACCTCTTCCTGCGGCAGCGGCGCCGCTGGGAGCAGCAGCAGGCCCTGGGGCGGGGCCGGGCGGGGCTGAGGGCCCTGCTGGAGGACTGAGACGCCCCCCCATGGCGCGTAGAGGCGGTGGCCTGGAGGACCGCCGGACGTAGAGCGGAGAGAGAGTGTCTCCTGTGTGCCGCTTGGGCTGTTCTGCTGTCTTGTCTGCTCTGGAGAACCCTGTGCCATCGAGCTGCTGGAGGACTCAGCGCAGAGAGGATGTGATGGCCTTTGTCACGTGAGCACCATAGAGTTGCTTAAAGGCAGGGGCTACCACTGTGACACTCTGGAACCCGCAACCTCTGCCTTGTCTGCTCCTGCTGTTGGTTTTTATGTACAAATTAACGTTTTTATCACAATTTCTGGGTGTGTTTAATGAGGAGGGGGCGGAGCCTGGTCCTTTGGCTCCTTCTTCCCGCAAGCCCTTTCGTCACCCTGTTGGTGGCCATTTCGTCCCCGTGATGGGTTTTCCAGAGAGTTTTTAACCCTTTATTGGAGAAAGGGGTGGGGTTATGAAAGAAAGGGGTGGGGCTAGAGAACGAAGGGGCAGGGCTAGAGGAGAAAGGGGCGGGGCTTATCACTGATAGGCGCTTCCCGGGGCGGTGGTGCTGTCGAGGAGGCGTCGCAGGGCGGCCGAGAGCCCCAGCAGGCTCTGCCCCAGGGCCCGGGTCATGGCCGCCAGCAGCCGCAGCAGCTCCCTGGGGGGGGACGACATGGTGCAGGGGGCTCAGAGCTGGCCCCCCCCGGGGCAGATCCCACCCCCCCGGGGCAGATGGTGTCCCCAGGGGGGCAGTGAGGGAGTGGGGGGCAGGTACCTGAGGAGGCGCTCGGGGCCGAGCCCCCCCACGTCGCAGCGCAGGCCCCGCACGGCCGCCGTCACCCGCAGCCGCCCCACCAGGTCGTGGGGACCCGCCTTGGCCAGGGCCACTGTCACTCGGGCCACCTCGTCACCGAGGGGGGACCCCCGGGCCCGGGGGGGCTGCGGCTCCCAGCGCTCCCTCAACAGCCCGGCCTGGGGAGGAGGGTCAGTTAGAGGGGCTGGAGGGGGCACATTTGGGGGTCACCGAGAGGGAGCAGTTGGGGGGGTTCTGACCTTGGGGGGCTCCCAGCGCTGCCCCGGCGCCAGGGCCATGAGTGGGGTGTGGGGCGCCAGCGCCCCGAAAAAGCCCTCGGTCTCCACGGCCGTCCCGTCCTCGGCCAGCACCAGCGTCACGAGCGGGCCCAGGCCCAGCGCCTCCCCCGCCTGCCCCGGGGGGGCACGGCGGGGCAGTTAGGGGGGCACAGGGAGAAATTTAGGGGCATCCAGGGGCAATTAGAGGCTGCTGGGGTGATTGGGGGGGGGGGGGCAGGAACCATAAAGGGGATCCGAAGGGGTTATTAGGGGTCAAGGGAGCATTTGGGGGGTGTTGGGGGCAATTAGGGGTTCAGGGGAGCAGGATGAACTGGGGGGCAATTAGGGAGAGTGGGGAGTAATTGGGGGGTCCCAGGAGCGATTGGGGGGGCAATTAGAGCCGGGATGGGGCAGTTAGATACCAGGGGGGCAATTTGGGGCTCCCAGGGGTAGTCGAGGGGGGTCTGAGGGGCAATTAATGATGCTGAGAGTGATTTCAGGGGGGGTCCACGGAGCAAGTAGAGTGAGTGAGGGGGCAGCTGGGGTAATTAGGGGGTCCCGGGGGGGGGGTCCCGGCCCTCACCTGCTCCCGCAGCTCCTCCAGGCTGGCGGCCACCAGCCCCCGGGGCCGCCCCCCCCGCCGGTCGCACACCCAGAAGGGCCGCGGCTGGGGGGCGGGGGCCGGCCAGGCCCGGCGGGCCACGGCCCTGCGGAGGGACCGGCCCGTGACTGGGGGTGGGGGCTGCGGGTGGCCCCCCCCCCCCGCCCCGCCCAGCCCCAGAGCCCCCCCTGGTCCAACATGGCATCCCCCACAATCAACGTGGTGCCCACCAGGTCCAACAGGGCGGCCCTCAGAGCTCCCGTGTCCAACGTGGTGCCCCCCAGGTCTAATATAGCGCCCCCCAGAGCCCCCCAGGTCCAACATGGAGCCCCGTAGTCCCCCCACTTCCAACCTGATACCCACCAGAAGCCCCCAAGTCCAACATGGCCCCCCCCCAGACCTTCCATTTCCACCCCGGCGCCCCCCCCAGCCCCCCAGGTCCAATCTGGTGCCCCCCCCGAGCTCTCAAGGCCAACACGGCGCCCCCCAGAGACCCCCCACTTCCAACATGGCGCCCCCCAGGACCTCCAAGTCCAACTTGGCGCCCCCTACAGCCCCCCTCAGGTCCACCCTGGCGCCCCCCAGGCCCCCCCCGGCCCCCGAGGCCTCTCACCGCAGCACGTCCATGGCGGGGCCAGGGCGGGGTGTGTGTGGGGGGGGTGCAAAGTCCCAAGTTCACGGTTCGCGGGGCGGGGCGGCCCCGGCAGGACCCGTTAAAGGTCAGCGGCGGCTCCGCCCCCGGGGCCCCCCTGCCCCCCACCCCCCGGGGTTTTCTCCCCGCATTGACGAAATCCAGCGGTTTCACCCCAAAACGTGGCGACTGGGCCGCGTGCCCTGGGCCGCGTCCCCTTGAACTACGTTTCCCAGCGTCCTCCGCGCCCGGCGAGGCCACGCCCCCGGCAGCCCGCCCCCTCCCGGCGTTTTCACGGCCCCTTCCGGTGTAACACCCGCCCCTTCCGGTGCGACACCAGCCCCTTCCTTCCCGTGGTCCTCTGCGGCGGCGGCGCCATGTTCCTGCAGTGCTACGAGGACGAGCGCGGCGAGCGCGTCTACACGCTCAAGGTACCGGCGGCGGGGTGGGGCGCGGAGGGGCCCGGGGAAGGGCTCCGGGAGGGCTCCGGGGGTCCCGGCCCGGCCTCACCGGCCCCTCCGCTCCTCTCCTCTCCCCGCAGAAGGTGTCCCCGGCCGGGCAGCCCACCCGCTCGGCGCACCCGGCCCGCTTCTCCCCCGACGACAAGTTCTCCCGGCACCGCCTGGCGCTGAAGCGGCGCTTCGGGGTCCTGCCCACGCAGCGGGGGCGGCCGCTGCTCTGAGCGGGGACCCGCGGCCCCGGCCCCGGCTGCGGCCGCCGAATAAACCCATGAGAACGGAACGGCTCCGCGTGCTCTATGGCGGGGGGGGGGGGGGACAGGTTGGCCACGCCCCTTCCCTAAGCCACGCCCCCGCGCTTTCCCGCCCCCGTTCCGCTTAGCGCTCTGGCCCCGCCCCTCTGCTCCCGGCCACGCCCCCTGCGGCAGCCGCGAGGGGGGGGCGTGGCCGCGGCGGACGAGCGTCGCGCGGCGGCGGCGGCGGCGGTCGCGCGCCCGCCCCTCGCTCCCGCCTCCCCCCTCCCCTCAGGTAACGCCGTTCCCGCCCTCCTCGCGAGCGGCCCCGGAAGGGCGCGATTTTCCCCCAAAACGAGGGGGGAAAGGGGGGGGGCGGCGGGGGGAGGGACCCGGAGGGGGGTGGGGGAGCACCGGAACCGGGGGGGAGGGGGAGGGGCTGGGCGGTGTCCCGGGCTTGGGGGGGGAAGGGGGGGGTGTGTCAGCGTTACCCAAAAAGGGGGAGTTTGGCCCCAGGGCGGGTGCGGGGGGAGCCCCGAACTGGGGGGGGGGGGTTCGGCCTCAGAACGGGGGTCTGACACCCCCCCCCCCGGTACCGGGGGTTCGGTCCCAGCCCCCCCCCCCAGGGGAGCTCCAAAACGTCCCATTTCGGCCCAAAGCTGCAGCCCGGGACCCCCCCGCTGGGCCCGAGGGGACCCAGAGGGGCAGGTTTTACCCCAGGGGGGGCAGGTTTTACCCCAAGGGGGGGCAGGTTTTACCCCAGGGGGGGCAGGTTTTACCCCAGGGGGGGGCAGGTTTAACCCCAGAGGGGGCAGGTTTAACCCCAGAGGGGGCAGGTTTAACCCCAAGGGGGGCAGGTTTTACCCCAAGGGGGGGCAGGTTTAACCCCAGGGGGGCAGGTTTTACCCCAAGGGGGCAGGTTTTACCCCAAAGGGGCAGGTTTTACCCCAGGGGGGCAGGTTTTACCCCAAGGGGGCAGGTTTTTACCCCAGAGGGGGCAGGTTTTACCCCGGGGGGGGCAGGTTTTACACCAAGGGTGCAGGTTTTACCCCAAGGGGGCAGGTTTAACCCCAAAGGGGCAGGTTTTACCCCAGAGGGGCAGGTTTTACCCCAGGGGGGCAGGTTTACCCCAGAGGGGCAGGTTTTACCCCAGGGGGGCAGGTTTTACCCCAGGGGGGCAGGTTTAACCCCAGAGGGGCAGGTTTTACCCCAGGGGGGCAGGTTTTACCCCAAAGGGGCAGGTTTTACCCCAGAGGGGCAGGTTTAACCCCAGGGGGGCAGGTTTAACCCCAGAGGGGCAGGTTTAACCCCAGAGGGGCAGGTTTTACCCCAGAGGGGCAGGTTTAACCCCAGAGGGGCAGGTTTTACCCCAGAGGGGGCAGGTTTAACCCCAGAGGGGCAGGTTTTACCCCAAGGGGGGCAGGTTTTACCCCAGAGGGGGCAGGTTTTACCCCAGAGGGGGCAGGTTTTACCCCAGAGGGGCAGGTTTTACCCCAAGGGGGGCAGGTTTTACCCCAGAGGGGCAGGTTTTACCCCAAGGGGGGCAGGTTTTACCCCAGAGGGGCAGGTTTTACCCCAGAGGGGCAGGTTTTACCCCAAGGGGGGCAGGTTTTACCCCAGAGGGGCAGGTTTTACCCCAAGGGGGGCAGGTTTTACCCCGGGGGGGGCAGGTTTAACCCCAGAGGGGGCAGGTTTAACCCCAAGGGGGGCAGGTTTTACCCCAAGGGGGCAGGTTTTACCCCAGGGGGGCAGGTTTTACCCCGGGGGGGGCAGGTTTAACCCCAAGGGGGCAGGTTTTACCCCAAGGGGGCAGGTTTTACCCCAAAGGGGCAGGTTTAACCCCAGAGGGGCAGGTTTTACCCCAGAGGGGCAGGTTTTACCCCGGGGGGGGCAGGTTTTACCCCAAGGGGGCAGGTTTTACCCCGGGGGGAGCAGGTTTTACCCCAGAGGGGCAGGTTTTACCCCAGAGGGGGCAGGTTTTACCCCAGGGGGGCAGGTTTTACCCCGGGGGGGGCAGGTTTTACCCCAGGGGGCAGGTTTTACCCCAGGGGGGCAGGTTTAACCCCAGAGGGGGCAGGTTTAACCCCAGAGGGGGCAGGTTTAACCCCAAGGGGGGCAGGTTTTACCCCAAGGGGGCAGGTTTAACCCCAAGGGGGGCAGGTTTTACCCCAAGGGGGCAGGTTTTACCCCAGAGGGGGCAGGTTTTACCCCGGGGGGAGCAGGTTTTACCCCAGGGGGGCAGGTTTTACCCCAGAGGGGGTAGGTTTTACCCCAAGGGGGCAGGTTTTACCCCAAGGGGGCAGGTTTTACCCCAAGGGGGGCAGGTTTTACCCCAGAGGGGCAGGTTTTACCCCAAGGGGGGCAGGTTTTACCCCAGGGGGGCAGGTTTTACCCCAAATGCTGGGTTTTTTCCCCAAAACACTATTTTTCTTCCCAAAGCATCTCTTTCCCCAAACTCCCCGTTTTTCCCCCCAAATCCCTCTGCCCCCCCCCCCCCCCCGCCCAGGTGCTGGTGACCTCCCTGCTGACGTCACTGCCGGCCTCGCCATGTCGGGGGCGGGGCTGGGGGCGTGGCCTCGGCGCGGGGGGGCGGAGCCTTCGGAGAGCAGCCCGGAGCCCCCCTCGCCCTCCAGCTCCCGCCCGCCCCTCTCCGACACCAGCCCCACCCCCAGCGATGAGACCACGCCCACCGCCCTCGGCCCCGCCCACCCACGGGGCGGAGCCCGGCGGGGAGCGGGCCCCGCCCCCCCGGAGGCGGGGCCACCCTGCGACCGCGCCCTGGCGCTCTTCGAGGTGAGGCCCGGGGCGGGTGGGGGGGGGGGCGTGGCCTCGGGGGCGTGGCCTCGGCTGGGTGGGCGGGTCGTTACGGCGGCCCCGCCCCCAGGAGGAGCTGGCGACCCGCCCGCGCGTCCCTGCCCTGCTGCGGCGCATGGCGCCCTACAGCACCCTGAGCCCCGGCGACAGCGGCGACGAGGGCGACGGCGGCGAGGGGCGCGGCCCGGTGGGTGCCGGGGGGTCCCGTGGGTGCTGGGTGGGGGTCTGGTGGGTGCTGGGGGCAGGTCTTATGGGTGCTCAGGGGGGTTCTTGTGAGCTCTGGGGTGTCCCCTGGGTGCTTAAGAGGACCTGGGTGTCTGGGGGGGGACTCCTGTGGGTGGTGGGGGGTCCCATGGGTGCTCGGGGGTGTTTTGGGGGGTCCCATGGGTGCTCAGGGGGTCGCAGGTGTGTGGGGGAGTCCCATAGGTGCTGGGCGGGGGGTCACAGGTGCCTGGGTGGTCCCTTGGGTGCTCAGGGGTGTTGGGGGGGGTCCCCTGCTTGCTGGGGGGTTCCATGGGTGCTCCAGGGGGGTGCCCTGGCTGCTGGGGGGCCCATGGGTGCTCGGGGGGGTCCCGCGGGTGCCCGGCGGGTTCCCCTGCGTGACGCGTGCCCCCCCCCCCGGCCAGCGGCGGCGGCTGGGGGCGCTGCGGGGCGTGGCCGGCCCCGCCCTGCAGTCGCTGCTGGGGCTGGTGCTGGTGCTGCGGCTGCCCTGGGTGGTGGGTGCCGGGGGGGTGCTGCAGGCCGCCGCCATCGGGGTGCTCCTGGGCGCCTGCGTGAGTCACGTGGGGCGGGGCCGGGGGTCACGAGGGGCGGGGGGTCACGTGGGGTGGGGCCGGGGGTCACGTGGGGCGGGGGGCTGCCCTCGGGGGGGGGCTGCCGTCAGCTCCATCTGGGGAGTTCTGGGACTGTGGGGGGGGGAGGGTGTCACGGTGCGGGTGTGGTCAGCCCCGCCCTGTCCACATGACCACGCCCATCCCATGTGACCACACTCCCGCCCATTTAGCCACACTCCTGTCCTCAGGCCACGCCCCTCCCAGGTGACCCTGCCCCCCCACTTAGCCCCGCCTCTCCCGTGTGACCACGCCCCTCCCATTTGGCCACGCCCCCTCCCCTGGCCACGCCCACCCCGCTTAGCCACGCCCCCTCCAGCATAACCCCTCCCCTGTCTGGGGTCACATCCCTGGGTTACGTGAGGGGTCAGGGGTCACGGGGGGGGGCAGGTCACAGGGCAGGGTGGTGCTGGGGGGCCCAAGGGCAGGATCAGGGGTCAGAGGTCAGAGGTGAGGCCCCGCCCCCAGGCCGCGCTGACCGCCCTGTCCCTGAGCGCCGTCGTCACCAACGGCCCCGACCCCGGTGAGCGACGGGGAGGGGGGGGTGGGAGATGGGTGTGGCCGCCCCGCCCCGCCGCTGACGTCACGGTGGGCGTGGCAGGAGGCTGCCCCCTGTCGCTGCTGTCGGAGGGGCTGGGCCCCGCGGCGGGCGGGGCCGTGGGCGTCTGCGCCTTCCTCAGCGCCGCCTTCGCCGCCGGCGCCGCCGCCCTGGGGGCCGCCGAGATCCTGCTGGTGCGTCCGGCCCTTTAAGGGGCGGGGCCGGGGCGGGGGGGATGGCTGGAGGGGGTGGTTGAATGGGAGGGGGCGGGGCTAAGTGGGAGAGGAGTGGTCAAGGGGAGGGGTGTGGTCACATGGGAGGGGTGTGGCCACATGGGAGAGGTGTGGTGGGTGTGGCCATGTGGGAGGAATGTGGTCATGTGGGAGGGGTGTGGTCACGTGGGAGGGGTGTGGTCACGGGGGGGTGGAGCTAAGCTGTGGTGGGGTCACATGGGGTGTGGCTCAGTGGGTGGGGCCTCAGGGAGAGAGGGGATGGTACCAGTAGGGGCGGGGCTGCCTGGGGATGGTGGGCGGGGCCTCAGGGTAGGGGTGGGGCCTGTCAGGAGGGGGTGTGTCCGGGGCGTGTCCCGGGCGTGTCACCCCCTCTGTCTGTCCCCCCCCCCCAGGTGTACGTGGCCCCCCAGGCCGCCGTCCTGCCGGGGCGGGGCCGCTGGGGCCGCCTCAACAACGGGCGCGGCTATGGGGCGGGGCTGCTGCTGCTGCTGGCGCTGGGCGCGGCCGCCCCGCCCGCCGCCACGCCCGCCCCGCTGGGCCCCGCCGGGCTGCTGCTGGCGCTGCTGGGGCTGGCGGCCGGCTCCCTGCGCTCCGCCCTGCCGGGGGGCTCCGCCCACGCGTGAGTCGCGCCCCGACACGCCCCGACACGCCCCACGTGCGCGCGGAGGACGCGCCGAGGGGGCGTGCTGACGGGCGTGTCCCGCCCCCTTCCCCCCCCCCCCAGGCTCTGCCTCCCGGCCCAGCCCGGCGGCCGCCTCCAGCCCTGCCCCCCGGCCCCGCCCCACGGCAACGGCTCCGCCCGGGCGCGGCCGGCCCTGCCCGGGCCCAGCGCCCGCCTGCTGGCCCGTGAGTGGGGGCTCGGGGGGCGCGGGGCGGGGGTGTGGTGTGCGGGGGGAGGGGTCACCTGGGGTCACCGAGGGTCACGTGGGTCTCTCGGGGTTCCCTTCCCCCCCCTCAGAGAACCTGTGGCCCCGCCCCCCTGGGGCGGCTCTGGGCGGGGCCGAGGAGGACGACGCTGATTCGTCCTTCGGGGCCCTGCTGGGGCTGAGCCTGACCAGTGCCGCCGGTAGGGGGCGCCACGGGGGGGGGGGGCGGGGGCCTCGGGGGGGCGGGACCCATGGGGGGTCGTGGGGGGCCCCAGGTGTCCAGGGGGGCCCCACCTCTGGGGGGGGTCAGGGCCCACAGGGGGGTCTGGGGGGGGGTCAGGACCCTCCTGGGGTCCAGGTGGGGGTCAGGGGTGCTGGGGGGGGTCAAACTCTAATGGGGGGGTCATAGGGGGGTCAGGGGTGTTTGGGGGGGTCAGGAGTGCTGGGAGGGGAGTCAGGACCCTCACAGGGTTCAGGGTGGGGGTCAGGGGTGCTGGGGGGCGGATCAGGGGTGCTGTGGGGGGGTGTCAGGACCCTCACGGGGTCCGGGGTGGGGTCAGGGGTGCTGTGGGGGGGGGGGTCAGGACCCTCACGGGGGCCGGGGTGGGGGTCAGGGGTGCTGTGGGGCTGCAGCCGCTGCTCAGAGCTGGGGGACGTCGCCCGCTCGGTGCCCGCCGGGAGCCTCGGGGCCGCCCTGGCCACGGCCCTGGGCTGTATCCGATGCCCGGGGGGCACTGGGGGGCACTGGGGGGGCACTGAGGGGGCACTGGGAGGTCGCTGGGGGGCACTGGGGGGCACTGGGAAGGCACTGGGGGCACTGGGGGGCGCTGGGAGGGCACTGGGAAGGCACTGGGGGCACTGGGGGGGCACTGGGAGGGCACTGGGTTGCACTAGAAGGGCACTGAGGGGCACTGGGGGGCACTGGGGAGCACTGGGGGGGCACTGGGAGGGCACTGGGGGGGCACTGGGGAGCACTGGGGGCACTGGGGGGGCACTGGGAGGGCACTGGGGGGGCACTGGGGAGCACTGGGGGGCACTGGGGGGGCACTGGGAGGGCACTGGGGAGCACTGGGGGGCACTGGGAGGGCACTGGGAGGGCACTGGGGGGCACTGGGAGGGCACTGGGGGGCACTGGGGAGCACTGGGGGGCACTGGGAGGGCACTGGGGGGGACACTGGGAGGTGGAACTGGTGCCCTTTAAGGAGCACTGGGGGGGGCAGGGGCTGTTTTGGGTCCTTCCGGGGGGTTTCAGGGGGCGGCAGCGGCCCCCCCCCCCCCCCCCCGTGGGGTGGCCCCGGCTCAGGGGGTTCCCCCGGGGGATCCCCCCGCTTCGGTGGGGGGGGGGGTGGTCTGTTTTGGGGCGTTTCCTTGACGACGCAGACCTGGGGGCGACCCTAATGCTGGGGGCTGGCGTGGAGGGAGCGCTGCTGCGCGACAAGTGAGTGCCCAGTGCCCCCCAGTACCCACCAGTATGAACCAGTGTGGACCCGGGGCGGGGGGGGGCGAGGCCCAGAGTTCCTATGGGGGTCCCCAGTGTCCCAGTGGTGTCCCTGGGGGGGTCCCCAGTGGGTCCGCACCGTCCCGGGGAGGGGTCCCTGGGGGATCCTCAGGGTCCCAGGGGATGTCCCGGGTGGTCCCCGGGGGTTCCCCGGGGGATTCCCCTCCCCGTGTCCCCGCTGACACCCCCCCCCCCCCCCGGCCCGGGCCAGGTTCGGGGCGTCGCTGCGGGGGACGCCGGTGGCGGGGGCGGCCTCGTGGCCGTGGCCGTGGGTGCCGCTGGCCGGGGGGCTGCTGTCGGCGGCGGGGGCCGGGCTGGAGGCGCTGCGGGGGGGCAGCCGCCTGCTGCGGGGGCTGGCGCGGGCCCGCGCCCTGCCCCTGCCCCACGTGAGTCTCCCACCCGCGGGGGGGGGTCCCGGGTGGGGGGGTCCCGTGGTGGGGGGGATCCATTGGGGGGGGGGTCCCATTGGAGGGGGGGGGTCCCATCCTGCCCCTGCCCCACGTGGGTCACCCACCCACGGGGGGGGTCCCGAGTGGGGGGGTCCCGTGGTCCTGCCCCACATGAGTCTCCCACCCATGGCGGGGGGGGTCCCGAGTGGGGGGGGTCCTGTGGGGTGCAATCTCGTGGGGGGGGTGTCCCATTGGGGGGTGTGCTATTGGGGGGGGGTCTCATCCTGCCCCTGCCCCACGGCAGTCACCCCCCCACGGTGGGGGGTCCCGAGTGGGGGGGGTCCCACGGGGTTCCCAACCTGCCCCTGCCCCACGGGAGTCACCCACGGCGTGGGGGGGGGGGGGGGGGGTTGTCCCACGGCACACGGGTTCCCCCCCCCACATCGTCTCTGCGCCCCCACCCGTGTCTCCGCCCCCACCCACGATTATGCCGCCCCCCCCCCCCCCGTGTCCCCCCCCGTGTCCCCCCCCCGCAGGCGCTGGGCCGGGGGCGGCTGCTCCCACTGGTGACCACGGCGGGGGTGGCGGCCCTGGGGGTGCTGCTGGGCTCGCTGGACCTGCTGGCGCCCGTCGTCTCCGTGTGCGGTGACACCCCCCCCCCAACCCCGTCACCCCCACCCCCCCGCTGATGACGTCACCGGTGACGTCACGGGGACCCCCCCCCCACCCCGTCCACAGGCTGTGGCTGACGTCGTACCTGGGGCTGAACCTGGGCTGCGCCGCCCAGGGGCTGCTGCCCACCCCCGGCTGGAGCCCCCACGGGCCCCTCTACCACTGGTGAGAGCCGCGGGCACCCGCGGGGACCCACGGGAGACACGTGGGAGACCCACGGGGCACCCACGGGGCACCCAGGGGGACCCAGAGGGACCCACGGGCACACACGGGGACCCGGGGAGACCCACGGGAGACACGCGGGAGACCCACGGGGCACCCACGGGCACCCAGGGGGACCCAGAGGGACCCACGGGCACACACGGGGACCCGGGGGGGACCCACGGGAGACACGCAGGAGACCCACGGGGCACCCACGGGCACCCAGGGGGACCCAGAGGGACCCACGGGCACACACAGGGCACCCGCGGGGACCCCCAGGGACCCAGGGGGGACCCCCAGGAGATCCACGGGGCACCCACGGGCACCCAGGGAGACCCCCGGGGACCCCCGGGCACCTCCGGGAGGTCCACGGGGCACCCCCGGGGCAGCCTCCTCCCCCCCCCCCCCGGTGACCCGTGGGAGCCCCGCGGCCCCCTGCCCGCCCCACCGGAGCCGCCCCCCCGCGCCGGTGTCGCCCCCCGCAGGTGGGTGTCGCTGGCGGGCGCCGGGCTGTGCCTGGGGCTGATGCTGGCCACCGGCTGGGCTTGCGCGCTGCTGGCCCTGGCCATCGCCGCCACCGCCTACAAGTACCTCGAGTTCCGCGGGTGAGTGACGGGGGGGTGGGGGGGGGGACATCGCGCCCCACGCCGGGGGTCCCCACGCCTGTCCCGTGTCCCCCCCCCCCCCCCACCGCAGGGCGCAGAGCGAGTGGGGCGAGGGCCGGCGGGGGCTGTCGCTGAGCGCCGCCCGCTTCGCCCTGCTGCGGCTGGAGGACGGGCTGCCCCCCCCGCCCAGCTGCAGGTCAGACCCCCGGGGGGCTCGGGGCAGGGGGCGCGGGGGGTCCCCGGGGTCCAGCTGGGGGTCCGGAGGGGGGCTGCGCAGGGGGCCCGGGGGTGCCGTGGGGGTCCCGTGGGTGCTGCTGGGGGTCCTGGGGGTGCTCTGGGGGTCCTGGGGGTCCTGCCGTGGGTCTCATTGGGTGTCCCGTGGGTGCTCTGTGGGTCCCAGGGGTGCTCTGGGGGTCCCGTGGGTGCTGCTGGGGGTCCTGGGGGTGCTCTGGGGGTCCTGGGGTCCTGCCGTGGGTCTCATTGGGTGTCCCGTGGGTGCTCTGTGGGTCCCAGGGGTGCTCTGGGGGTCCCGTGGGTGCTGCTGGGGGTCCTGGGGGTGCTCTGGGGGTCCTGGGGGTCCTGCCGTGGGTCTCATTGGGTGTCCCGTGGGTGCTCTGTGGGTCCCATGGGTGCTCTGGGGGTCCCGTGGGTGCTGCTGGGGGTCCTGGGGGTCCTGCCGTGGGTCTCATGGGGTGTCCCGTGGGTGCTGTGGGTGCTGCTGGGGGTCCTGCCGTGGGTGTCACAGGGGGTCCCATGGGTGCTCTGGGGGCGCTGTGGGTCCCACCGTGGGTCCCCCACACCGTGCGTCCATCCCTGTGTCCGTCTGTGTGTCTGTCCCCGTGTCCGTGGGTCTCTCCGCGGCTCCACCCCCGTGTCTCCGTGTCTGTGGCTCTGTCCATGTCCCGCTCCCCGTGTCCCGTGCCGTGTCCCTGTGTCCGTGGCTCTGTCCATGTCCCATGTCCCGTCCCCATGTCCCCGTGTCCCGTGTCCCTGTGTCCCATGTCCCGTGCCGTGTCCTGTCCCCATGTCCCCATGTCTCCGTGTCCTGTGTCCCGTGCCGTGTCCCTGTGTCCGTGGCTCTGTCCATGTCCCATGTCCCATTCCTATGTCCCCGTGTCCCCGTGTCCCTGTGTCTCCGTGTCCTGTGTCCCATGTCCCATGCTGTGTCCCCATGTCCCCATGTCCCCATGTCCCATGTCTGTGTCCCTGTATCCCGTGTCCCCGTGTCCCGTGTCCCATGCCATGTCCCATGTCCCATGTCCTGTGCTGTGTCCCGTGTCCCATGTCCCATGTCCCCATGCCCTGCGTCCCATGTCCCCATGTCCTGTGCCCCATGTCCCATGTCCCCATGTCCCATGTCCCATGTCCCCATGTCCCGTGCCCCATGTCCCATGTCCCCTGTCCTGTGTCCCGTGTGCCGTGTGCCGTGTCCCATGCCCCATGCCCCATGTCCCATGTCCCGTGTCCGCATGTCCCATGTCCCCTGTCCCATGTCCCCGTGTCCCGTGTCCGCATGTCCCATGTCCCATGTCCCCATGTCCCGTGTCCCGTGTCCCATGTCCCGTGCCCCGTGCCCCGTGTCCTGTGCCCCGTGTCCCCTGTCCCATGTCCCCATGTCCCATGTCCCATGTCCCCATGTCCCGTGTCCCATGCCCCGTGCCCCATGTCCCATGTCCCCTGTCCCATGCCCCGTGCCCCATGTCCCATGTCCCCTGTCCCATGTCCTGTGCCCCGTGTCCCATGTCCCGTGTCCCCACGTCCCATGCCCCATGTCCCCTGTCCCATGTCCCGTGCCCCATGTCCCGTGCCCCGTGCCCCATGTCCCATGTCCTGTGCCCCATGTCCCGTGCCCCGTGCCCTGTGCCCCATGTCCCCTGTCCCGTGTCCCGTGCCCCGTGCCCCGTGCCCTGTGCCCCATGCCCCGTGCCCCATGTCCCGTGCCCCGTGCCCCGTGCCCCGTGCCCCGTGCCCGCTGTCCCGCAGGCCGCAGGTGCTGGCGCTGGTGAAGCTGGACGCGGGGCTGCGGGTGACGCAGCCGCAGGTGCTGGCGCTGGCGGCGCAGCTCGGCCCGGCCCGGGGGGGCGCGGCGGGGCCGGGGCTGACGGTGCTGGGCAGCGTCGTGCCGGGGGAGCTGCCGGGGGACCTGCCCCACGCCCGCCGCGCCGAGCAGGTGACCGGGGTGGGGGGACCCACGGGGCGAGTGGGTCTGGGGGGTCCCTAGAGGGTGGGGGGCTCCCTATGGGGCTAGTGGGTCCATATGGGGCTGGGGGTTCCCTATAGCGTGGGGGGCTCCCTATGGGGTCAGTGGGTGCATATGGGTCAGGGGGGTCCCTAGAAGGTGGGGGGCTCCCTATGGGGTCAGTGGGTGCTTATGGGTCAGGGGGGTCCCGATGGGTCCAGAGGATCCCTGTGGGTCTGGGGGGTTCCTATAGGGCTGTGGGGGTCCCTGCAGGGTCAGGGTGTTCCTATGGGGCTGGGGGGGTCCCTATAGGGCAGGGGGGTCCTGTGGGGCTGGGGTGTCCTTGTGGGGTCACGGGTCCCTATGGGGCAGGGGGGGTCCTTGCAGGGACAGGGGGTCTCTATAGGGCAGGGGGGTCCCTATAGGGCAGGGGGTCCCTCTGGGGCAGGGGGTCCCCCAGCGGCGGCTCTCTCAGGGTGAGGGTCCCGCGGGGGCCGGCGGGTCGCCGCGGGGGGGCTGCGCGCGCGCGTCGCCCCCCCTGACCCCCCCCCCCCCCCCCCCCGCCGCGCCCCCCCAGGCGCTGCGCGAGGGCCTGGCGCGGGCGGGGGGCCGGGGGCTGGTGCAGGTGCTGCTGTGGCCGGGCCCCCCCCCCGCGGCGGCGCTGGGGGCGCTGGTGCAGGGCTGCGGGCTGGGGGCGCTGCGCCCCAACACCCTGCTGACCGGCTGGCCCCGCCGCGGGGACCCCCCCGCCGCCCGCCGCTTCGTGGGTACGGGGGGGGGGCGCGGGGGGGCAGGAGGGGAGGGGGGCTGTGGGGGGCAAAGGGGGCAAGAGCGGGGTGAGGGGACATGGGGGGCACGGGGGGGGGAAAGTGGGGGGGGGGCACGGGGGGGTGGGGAGGTGGGGGGGCAGGAGGGGAGGGGGGACGTGGGGGGGCACAGGGGGGGTATCCAGGGGGCAAAGGGGATGGGGGGCAGGAGGGGAGGGGGGACACGGGGGGCGAAGGGGGACGTGGGGGGCACGGGGGGGCAAGGAGGATGGGGGGCACGGGGGGTCACGGGGGTCGGTGGGCACGGGGGGGGGGGTGGTGGGGGGGGTGGGCAGAAGGCCCCCCCCCGACCCGCCCCCCCACCCCCCCCCCGCCCCCCCCCCCCCCCCAGAGCTGCTGCGCGCGGCGGCGGCCGGCGGGCGGGCGCTGCTGGTGGCCAAGGGCCCGCTGCAGGAGGGGCCGCCGGGGGCGCCCCTGGACGTGTGGTGGGTGGTGGGCGACGGGCACCTGCTGACGCTGCTGCCCCGGCTGCTGCGGCGGCACCCGGTGCGGGGGGCGCGGGCGGGTGGTGCGGGCGGGTGGGTGGCACGGGCGGGTGACATGGGCAGGTGCCCCCCGGGCGTGGCGCAGGTGCCAGGGGTGGGTCACTGTGGGCGGGTGGGTGACACGGGTGGGTGGGTGCCACGGGTGGGTGGGTGACGTGGGCGGGTGGGTGCCACGGCGGGTGCCATGGGCGGGTGACGCGGGCAGGTCACTGTGGGTGGGTGGGTGACGTGGGCGGGTGGGTGATGCAGGCGGGTGGGTGCCACGGCGGGTGCCACGGGTGGGTCACTGTGGGTGGGTGGGTGACGCGGGTGGGTGGGTGCCACGGGCGGGTGGGTGCCACGGCGGGTGCCATGGGCGGGTCACTGTGGGTGGGTGGGTGGGTGGGTGCCACGGGTGGGTGGGTGCCACGGGCGGGTCACTGTGGGTGGGTGGGTGCCACGGGCGGGTCACTGTGGGTGGGTGGGTGCCACGGGCGGGTGACGCGGGCAGCCCCCCCCCCCCCCCCCCAGGCGTGGCGCGGCTGCCGCGTGCGGCTCTTCACGGTGGCGCTGCTGGAGGACAACAGCGAGCGGCTGCGGCGGCTGCTGGCGGCCGTGGCGCGGCGCCGGGGGCTGCGCGCCCAGACCCACGTGGTGGAGCTGGTGAGGGCGGGAGGGGCCGCCCGCGCCCACCCCCCACCCCCCCCCCCGCCCGCGCCCGGGGGGACCCCCTGACACCCCCCCCCCCCCCGCAGCACGACAGCGACGTCTCGGCGTACACCTACGAGCGCACCCTGATGATGGAGCAGCGCGCCCAGATGCTGCGGCAGATGCGGCAGGCGCAGGTGAGGGCGGCGCGCCCCCCCCGTGACGTCATCGCACACCCCCCGTGGCGTCATCGCACACCCCCCGTGACATCATCGCACACCCCCCGTGGCGTCATCACACACACGCGTGACATCATCGACACCCCCCCGCGACGTCGTCACCCACGTCGTGACATCACTGCGCCCCCGTGATGTCATCGGCACCCCCCCCGTGATGTGGGCAGCACCCTGTGACGTCATCGGTACGCCGCGTGACGTCACCCACGCCCCTGTGGCGTCATCGACGCGACCCCCGTGACGCCACCAGCGCCCCCGTTACGTCACCAACACGCTCTGTGACGTCACCAACACCCCCATGACGTCGTCTGCGCACCCCCATGACGTCATCACACAACCCCCGTGACGTCATCAGCACCCCCGTGACGTCATCACGCACCTCACGACGTCATCACAGCCCCATGACGTCATCAGCACCCCCGTGACGTCATCACGCACCTCACGACGTCATCACAGCCCCGTGACGTCATCAGCACCCCCGTGACGTCATCACGCCCCTCACGATGTCATCACAGCCCCGGGCGGTGACGTCACGGGGGTGTGACCGCGCGGTGATGATGTCACAGGGAGGCCCCGCCCCCTCGCAGCCCCCCAGCGCGGCCGAGGAGGAGGAGGAGGAGCAGGAGCGGGGGGGCGGCCCCCGCCGCGGCCCCAGCCCGTGAGTGGCACTGGGAGGGCACCGGGGGGCACTGGGATGGACTGGGAGGGCTCTGGGTCATACTGGGGGGGCACTGGGAGGGCTCTGGGGGTCACAGGGGCGGTGCTTTGGGTTATACTGGGAGGCACTGGGACAGACTGGGAGGTCGCTGGGCCGTACTGGGAGGCACTGGGAGGGCTCTGGGCCATACTGGGGGGCACTGGGAGGGCTCTGGGCCGTACTGGGGGGCACTGGGAGGGCTCTGGGCCGTACTGGGAGGCACTGGGGTGGCACTGGGAGGGCTCTGGGCCATACTGGGGGGCACTGGGAGGGCTCTGGGCCATACTGGGGGGCACTGGGAGGGCTCTGGGCCGTACTGGGGGGCACTGGGAGGGCTCTGGGCCATACTGGGGGGCACTGGGCGGGCTCTGGGCCATACTGGGGGGCACTGGGAGGGCTCTGGGCCGTACTGGGGGGCACTGGGAGGGCTCTGGGCCCTACTGGGGGGCTCTGGGAGGGCTCTGGGGTGGCACTGGGAGGGCTCTGGGCCATACTGGGGGGCACTGGGAGGGCTCTGGGCTGTACTGGGAGGCACTGGGGTGGCACTGGAGGGCTCTGGGCCATACTGGGGGGCACTGGGAGGGCTCTGGGCCGTACGGGGGGGCACTGGGAGGGCTCTGGGCCATACTGGGGGGCACTGGGAGGGCTCTGGGCCCTACTGGGAGGCACTGGGAGGGCTCTGGGCCGTACTGGGGGGCACTGGGAGGGCTCTGGGCCATACTGGGGGGCACTGGGAGGGCTCTGGGCCGTGCTGGGGGGCACTGGGGTGGCACTGGGAGGGCTCTGGGCCATACTGGGGGGCACTGGGAGGGCTCTGGGCCATGCTGGGGGGCACTGGGAGGGCTCTGGGCCGTACTGGGAGGCACTGGGAGGGCTCTGGGCCGTACTGGGGGGCACTGGGAGGGCTCTGGGCCATACTGGGAGGCGCTGGTTCATACTGGGAAGGGGGTTTGGGGGCTGCGTTTATACTGGGAGGTGGGGGGCGGGTGCTGGCGCTCACAGGTCCGTCGGTACCGGTCCGTCCCGGTCCGTCCCGGTCCGTCCCGGTCCGTACTGGTCCGTACTGGCCCGTACTGGTCCGTCCAGGCGGAACGTGCGGCGCATGCACGCGGCCGAGCGGCTGAACGAGGCCGTGGGGCGGAGCTCGGGGGGGGGCGCGGCTGGTGCTGCTGGACCTGCCCCCCCCGCCGCCCCCCCACCCGCCCCAGCCCCTGGAGAACTGTATCCGCACTGGGAGCACTGGGAGCACTGGGAGCACTGGGAGGGGGCGACCGGGGGGGTAAACGGGGGCGCTGGGGGAACCGGGAGGGGTTGGGGGGGGGGATGGGGAGACCCGCGGGGGGGGTTAATGGGGGGTACCTGGGGCCGCCGGGGGTTGCTCCGTGGGGACCGGGCTGAACTGGGCTGAACTGGGCTGAACTGGGGCCGAACTGGGGCCGGCGGGTCCTTGACGCGGGGCAGACCTGGAGTTCCTGGAGGTTCTGACCGAGGGGCTGGGGCCGGTGCTGCTGGTGCGGGGCGGGGACCGCGACCCCCCCAACCCCTGAGCCCCGGCCAGCGCGGACCAGTACGGACCAGTACGGACCAGTGCGGACCAGTACGGACCGGCGCGGCACCGCCGCCGGGCTCGGATCGCCGAGCGCCGCGCCGGCGCGGGCCCAGTGCTCCCAGTACAGCCCCAACGCTCCCAGCGGGGGTCGCAGCTCTCCAAGCGCGATCCCAGTACGGGCCCAGTGCTCCCAGTATGGTGCCAGCCTGAGCCCCAGCTCACCCAGCACGATCCCAGTATGGGCTGCCATGCTCCCAGTATAGCACCAGTGCTCCCAGTATGACGCCAGCCTGAGTTACAGTTACAGTAAAATCCCAGTATGGTCCCCAGGGCTCCCAGTATGGCCCCAGCGCTCCCAGTATGGGTCACAGCTCCCCAAGCGCCTCGCCAGTATGGGCCCAGTGCTCCCAGTACGGGCCCCAACACTCCCAGTATGATGCCAGCCTGAGCCACAGTTCCAGAAAAATCCCAGTATGAGCCCCAGCGCTCCCAGTAGGAGCCTCAGAGATCCCAGTATGGGGCCCAGTGCTCCCAGTATGGACCCCAGTGCTGCCAGTATGGGCCCCAGTGCTCCCAGTATGGGACCTGGTGCTCCCAGTATGGGTCCCAGTGCTCCCAGTACAGGTCCCAGTGCTCCCAGTACGGGTCCCAGTGCTCCCAGTACGGATCCCAGTGCTCCCAGTACGGATCCCAGTGCTCCCAGTATGGACCCCAGTGCTCCCAGTATGGGCCCCAGTGCTTCCAGTATGGGACCTGGTGCTCCCATCACGGGCTTCAGTGCTCCCAGTACAGATCTCAGTGCTCCCAGTATGGATCCCAGTGCTCCCAGTATGGGTCCCGGTGCTCCCAGTA
>WNMG01000050.1:0-38694 GCA_009769605.1 Bucorvus abyssinicus
ATCTGAAAGTGTCCAAAAAAAATTCTGAAAGTGTCCCAAAAAATTCTGAAATGCCAAAACTTTTCTGAAACTGCCCCCAATTTCTGAACGCCCCAAAATTTCTGAAAATGCCAAAATATTTCTGAAAATGCCAAAAATATATCTGAAAGTGCCCCCAAAAATTCTGAAAATGCAAAAAAATTTCTGAAAATGCCCCAAAAATTTCTGAAAATGCCAAAAAAATTTGGAAAATTCCCAAAAAATTCTGAAAGGGTCCAAAAAATTCTGAAGTGTCCAAAAAATTCTGAAAGTGTCCAAAAAAATTCTGAAAATGCCTGAAAAAATTTGGAAATGCCAAAACTTTTCTGAAACTGCCCTAAAAATTTCTGAAACGCCCCAAAAATTCTGAAAATGCCAAAAATATTTCTGAAATGCCAAAAAATTATCTGAAAGTGCCCCAAAAATTCTGAAAATGCAAAAAAATACAGAAAATGCTAAAAAAAATTGCTGAAAATGCAAAAAAAATTTCTGAAAAGGCCCAAAAAAATTCTGAAAATGCAAAAAAATTGAAAATCCCAAAAATTTCTGAAAGGGTCCAAAATTTCTGAAAGGTCCAAAAAATTCTGAAAGGTCCAAAAAAATTCGGAAAATGCCTGAAAAAATTTGGAAATGCCAAAAACTTTTCTGAAATGCCCCAAAAATTTCTGAAAATGCCAAAAATATATTGAAAGTGCCCAAAATTCTGAAATGCAAAAAATTCTGAATGCCAAAAAAATTTGGAAATCCCAAAAATTCTGAAAGTGTCCAAAAAAATTCTGAAAGTGTCCAAAAAAATTCTGAAAGTGTCCAAAAAAAATTCTGAAAATGCCTGAAAAAATTCGGAAACTGCCCCAAAATTTCTGAAAACGCCCAAAAAATTTCTGAAAACGCCCAAAAAATTTCTGAAAACGCCAAAAATTTCTGAAATGCCCAAAAATTCTGAAAACGCCCAAAAATTTCCGACAACGCCCCCAAACTCCCGGCGCCGTCGAAAGCCGGTGCCGTGCCCCGGCGGTGCCGGCGCCGGGGGGCGCTTCCCCGGCGGTGCCAGCCGCGTCTCTCTCTGCGTCTCTTGCAGATGGCGGCGACGATCGACATGAACTTCCAGAGCGACCTGCTGGCCATTCGAGGAGAACCTCTTCTAGCGGCGCCGGGCCGGGGGCGCGGCCCGGCACCGGGGGGGGGCGCGGCCGGCACCGCGGCGGTTCCTCCGGCTCCGACCCGAAAAAACACAAAAACCGACAAAAAAAAAAAAAAAAACAAAAAAAACAAACAAAAAAAAAACCAACACACACAAAAATGTCCTTTTTTTTCCCCCCTTTTCCCGGGGCTGGGCGCGGCGGGGGGGCCGCTCCCCCCCCCCCCCCGGGGTGGGGGGCCGGAATTTTTTCCTCTTTTTTTTTTTTTTTCCCCCCCAAATTTTCACGGGGCAAAAAAAAACCAAAAAAAAAGAAAAAAAACACAGAAAAAAAAAAAAAACACCAAAAAAAAAAAAATTCCAATTTCCAGAATTTCCGGAAAGCTCCGGGAGGCGCCCGCCCGCCCCTCCCCCCCCCGTATATTCCGGGGGGGGTCGGGGGGGGTTGGGGTTTTTTTCTCTGATTTTTCACGGTTCGGGGGGGTCGGGGGGCGCCGGCGGCGGCGGCCAATGAGACGCCCCGGGCGAGCCTCGCTCTGGCCTTGGGGGAAAACGGGGCGGGGGGGGGGGAGGGGGCGGGGAGGGGTGCTGGGGGGGGAGGGGAGCGGAGCCCCGCCCTGCCCCGCCCTTTTCCTCCTCCTTCCGCCTGTTTTTCCTCATTCTGAAATTTTTTCCTAAATTTTTTTTTTCTGGGTTTTGATTTTTTTTCCTTTTTTTCCCTTTTTTCCTTTTTTCCTTTTTTTCTGATTTTTAAAAACTTTTTCCTTTTCTATTTTTCTCATTTTATCCTTTAAAAATTTTTTTTTTAATATTTCTCCTTTTTTTTGTTTTTCTCCTCTTTTTCTTCTCTTTTCCTCCTTTTTTCCTCCTTTTTTCCCCATTTTCCTCCATTTTAAAATTTTGGTTTTTTATTTCGCCTTTTTTCTTCTTTTTTTTTCTCCTTTTTCTCCTTTTCCCCGCCCCTCCCCCCACATGGGCTCCCAGCCCCTCCCCCCCATTAACCCTTTCCCGCTTCCAACTTTTTCTCCCTTTTTCCCCCCAAAAGCCGCCGGTTCTTATTTTTATGAATTTTAATTTTTTTTTCCCCCGCTTTCCTTGGGTTGATTTTTACAAAAAAAAAAAAAAAAAAAAAAACCACCAAAAAAACGCAAAAAAATCACAAAAAAAAAAAAAAGTTCATTTTCCAAATCTCGCAGAATCTCCCGGTTTCCCGCGCGGGGGGCGGGGCGGCCGCCCCTCCCCCCACTAATTATTTTTATTATTATTATTGTTATTTGCGGGTTTCGCCCCCCCCCCCCCGGTGCCCCCCCGCCCCTCCCCCTCTCCCCCCCCCCCCCGCCGGAGCCGTCGGTGACGTTTTTCCGGGATTCCGGGAATTCGCCCTCGGGGCGGCCGCGAATAAACGCAGCTCGTGGGGTTTTTTAACAAAAATCGCCGCTTTTCGCCCCGTTCTTCCCCCGCCGGGGTGGTGGGCCGCCGCTGGGGCGGGGGGGGGGAAAGGGGGGGAGGGGTCGGACCATCCCAAGGGGCGACTCTCGGTGCCCCCCGCCCCCCGCCCGGGCCTCAACCCCGCCCCAAAACCCTGGAAATGGAAATTTCCAATTGAAATCTGGAATTTTGAATTGAAATTTGAAAATTGAAAATTGAAAACTGAAATTTGAAAATTGAAAATCACATTTTAAAGCGGAAAAGTTGTGGAAATTTAAAGGTCGAGTTTTACGGTTTAAAAGTCAAGTTTAACTTTTGAACGGAAATCTGAACTTTTTAGAACTTGAAATTCAAAAATTTTAGATTTTTGCTGCTGAAAAAATGTAATTTTGGCTTGAAAATCGAAGACGACTTTCAGAATCAATATTAGACGTCAAATAATTTGACATTCGAGGATCTTCTCGGGAATTTGAACCTGAAAATTCACTTCTACGTTGAAAAATTTTACTTCAGAATTGGAAGATTTTACTTTTAAATTGAAAATTATTTTAAATTGAAAAGTTTTACTTTTAAATTGAAAAATTTTACTTTTAAATTGGAAAAATTTACTCTTAAATTGAAAAATTAAATTTAAAAATTTTACCTTTCAATCAAATTTTTATTTTTCAATGGAAAATTTAACTTCAATTTAAAATTTTACTTTCCTTTGAAAATTTTTACTTTCCATTGAAAAATTTAACTTCGATTTTAAAATTTTTACTTTTCAATTGAAAAATTTCATTTCAACGGTTTAAACCGCCAATTAAAATGTTTACGTTGACCCCGTGGCCCCTCCCCACCCCGAGGGGTCCGGCCCGGGCAGGGGTGGGGGAGGGGGCAAAAAATGGGGGGGGGGGGGGGTGCAAAAAAGGGGGAAAAGGGACCATAAAAGGTTAAAAATGGGTTAAAAAGGGGGAAAAGCCCCAAAAAAAGGAAGAAGCAAAAAAACGGCGAAAGGGAAAAAAAAAAACGAGAAAAAAGGGAAAAAGCCCAAAAAGAGCAAAAAAAACCCGCGGGGTTCCGCTGCCCCTCCCCCCCCCGCCCCCTCCCCCACGTGCAGCCTCGCGCCCCTTTTGGCCGCCCCCCGCGCTCCCAGTGGCTGCCGCCCGCTCGGTCCCGCCCCCCGCCCCCGCGGCCGCCAATAGGCGGGGGGGGGCGGGGCCGGGCGCGGCCGAACTCGGGCGGCGGCGGAAGCGGCGCGAGAAGGTCGGGCCGGGGGGGGGGGCGGGGGCAGGGACGGGGACCCCCCTGGGACAAGGAACCCCCCCGGGGAGGGAACCCCCGGGGACAGGGACCCCCGGGGACAGGGAACCCCCCGGGGACAGGGAACCCCCCCGGGGACAGGGACCCCCCGGGGACAGGGAACCCCCCGGGACAGGGAACCCCCCCGGGGACAGGGACCCCCCGGGGACAGGGAACCCCCCGGGGACAGGGAACCCCCCGGGGACAGGGAACCCCCCCCGGGGACAGGGACCCCCCGGGACAGGGAACCCCCCCCGGGGACACGGACCCCCCCCCGTGTCGCGACAGCGCGGTGACGGCGACAGGGAGCTGCGGGGACAAGGACCCCCCCCCATGTCAGGACCGACACACCCCCCCCCCCAGCGACAGGGACCCCCGGGGACAAGGACAGCCCCTGATGGGACCCCCAGTGACGGGACCCCTCGGTGACAGGGACCCCCCCCGTGATGGGACACCCCCCCCGGTGACGGGACCCCCACGATGGGCCCCTGGTGCCGGGGCCACCCAGGGGTGGGACACGCTGGTGACGGGGACCCCGGGGGACACGGGGCCACCTGGTGAGGTGGCACCGCAGGCGTGGGGGACATGGTGGCAGGGCCACCCTGGTGACGGTGACGCCCCGACGGTGACACCCTGATGGTGACACCCTCATGGTGACACCCCAATGGTGACACCCGATGGTGACACCCTGATGGGTGACACCCCGATGGTGACACTCCAATGGTGACACCCCGATGGTGAACCCTCATGGTGACACCTCATGGTGACACCCTGACGGACACCCTGACGGTGACACCCCGATGGTGACACCCCGATGGTGACACCTGATGGTGACACCCGACGGTGACACCCCGATGGTGACACCCCGATGGTGACACTCCAATGGTGACACCCCGACGGTGACACCCCGACGGTGACACCGATGGTGACACTCCAATGGTGACACCCTGACGGTGACACCCGACGGTGACACCCGACGGTGACACCCCGATGGTGACACTCCAATGGTGACACCCCGACGGTGACACCCTGACGGTGACACCCCGATGGTGACACCCTGACGGTGACACCCTGACGGTGACACTCCAATGGTGACACCCTGGCGGTGACACCCTGACGGTGACACCCCGCTATGGGGCAGGCTGGTGACACACGGCCCACCAACGGGCCACCAGGGGCCAATGCGGCCACCATGGGGACAATGGGGCCACCGGTGATGAAGCCACCGCGGGGATGGGCCACCCTGGTGGCATGGTCCCCAGGATGGGCCACCCATTGGCATGGCGCCCTGGTGACATGGGACACCATGGGGACCACCACCATGGTGACACGGGACCGTGGTGACTGCCCATCCCAGTGATGAGCCACCACGGGGAGGGGACACCCTGGTCACATGGCACCCTGGCCATGGGGCCACCATGGTGACATGGGAACGCTGGTGGTGGGCCACCATGGGAATGGGCCACCCTGGTACACGCGTGGCACCCCCCGGATGGGGTGACATGGGACCCTGGTGACACGGGACCCTGGTGACACACCCATCTAATGATGGGGCCACCATGGGGTGGGCTACCATGGGGATGGGCCACCATGGGGATGGGGCTACCATGGGGATGGGGCCACCATGGAGTGGGCCACCATGGGGAGGGGGCCACCATGGAGATGGGCCACCATGGGGAGGGGGCCACCATGGGGATGGGGCCACCATGAGGATGGGGCCACCATGGGGATGGGGCCACCATGGAGATGGGCCACCAGGGGAGGGGCCACCATGGGGATGGGGCCACCATGAGGAGGGGGCCACATGGGGATGGGGCCACCATGGCTCTGGGCCACCATGAGGATGGGGCCACCATGGGGGTGGGCTACATGGGGATGGGCCACCATGGGGATGGGGCTACCATGGGGATGGGCCACCATGGAGATGGGCCACCATGGGGAGGGGCCACCATGGGGATGGGGCCGCCATGGGGATGGGACCACCATGGGGATGGGGCTACCATGGGATGGGCCACCATGGAGATGGGCCACCATGGGGAGGGGCCACCATGGGGATGGGGCCACCATGGGGATGGGGCCACCATGGGGAAGGGCCACCATGGGATGGGGCCACCATGGCTCTGGGCCACCATGAGGATGGGGCCACCATGGGGATGGGGCCACCATGGGGAGGGGGCCACCATGGGGATGGGACCACCATGAGGATGGGGCCACCATGGGGATGGGGCCACCATGGGGATGGAGCCACCATGGGGATGGGGCCACCATGGAGATGGGCCACCCTGGGGATGGGACCACCATGGGGATGGGGCCACCATGGGGATGGGGCCACCATGGCTCTGGGCCACCATGAGGATGGGGCCACCATGAGGATGGAGCCACCATGGGGATGGGGCCACCATGAGGATGGGCCACCCTGGGGATGGGACCACCATGGGGATGGGGCCACATGGGGATGGGGCCACCATGGCTCTGGGCCACCATGAGGATGGGGCCACCATGGGGATGGGGCCACCATGAGGATGGGGCCACCATGGGAGGGGCCACCATGGGGATGGGGCCACCATGAGGATGGGGCCACCATGGGGGGGGCCACCATGGGGATGGGGCCACCATGGGGATGGGGCCGCCATGGGGATGGGGCCACCATGACTCTGGGCCCATGGCCACATGGCCTCATGGCTCTGGGCCACCCCGGTGACACGGTGCCCACCCCCCACCCCCAGGTGACACGCGTGTTGTCCCCCCACCCCGCCATGCTCCTGTCCCTCAGCTCGCTGCTGCTGGCCCCCACCCGGCTGCTGCTGGCCCTGCGGCGCCTGGTGGCCGCTGGGGCTGGCGGTGGCCACGGTGGCCGCGGGGGGGCCTACGGGCTGTGGGGGCTGGGGGTGTGCTGCGCCGGGGACCCCGAGGGACCTTCTGGAGGCGGGAGAGGACAGCCCCCCCCGGCCTGGCCGACGGCACCTTCGGGGAGCACCGATACTGCACCTCAGGGTGGGGGTCTGGGGGGGACCGGGGGGTCCGGGGGGGGGTCTGGGGGGTCCTGGTGGGGGGTCCAGGAGGGACCGGGGGCTTCTGGGGGGTCCTGAGGGGGCTTTGAGGGGGTTTGGGGAGGTTGGGGGGGGTCCTGGGGGGGTTCAGGGTGGGTTGGGGGTTTTCTGCAGATCTTGGTGGGGTCTGGGGGGGCTTCGGGGGGGGGTCCTGGGGGGGCTTTGGGGGTCCTGGGGGGGGTTAGGGCACTGGGGGGGTCCAAGCTGCTTAGTGGGGACCTGCTGGTGGGACAACTTGGGGGCACCAGGGGACCAGTGCCCCCACCCAGATTCAGGGGTCCAGGGAGGTGCTGATGGGGGGGGTGGTTATGGGGTGGGGGGGTTGGCTATGGGGTGGGGGCACTCTCTGACCCCCCCCATGAGACCCCCCCCCCCAGGATCGGGGCTGCGGCTCCACTACGTCACCCGGGGCCCCCCACGGCTCCGCTGCTGCTGCTGCTCCACGGGTACCCCCAGAACTGGTGGGTGTCAACCACGGGGCGGGGCCACCACCCCACCCCCATGATGTCATCACCACCCCATGATGTCATCATCCCACGACGTCATATCCGTCCCATGACGTCATCCCCTGCCCCCATGACATCATCCCAACCCCATGACATCATCACCACCCCCATGACATCATCCCCACCCCATGACATCATCACCACCTGTGATGTCATCACCACCCTGTGATGTCATCATCCCATGACATCATCTCCGTCCCATGACGTCATCCCTGCCCCCATGACATCATCCCAACCCCGTGACATCATCACCACCCTGTGATGTCATCACCACCCTGTGATGTCATCCCAACCCCATGACATCATCACAACCCCCGTGATATCATCACCACCCCTCGTGATGTCATCACCACCCCATGACATCATCACCACCCCTGTGATGTCATCCCAACCCCATGACGTCATCGCCACCCCCATGACATCATCACCAACCTCCAATGACATCATCGCCACCCCCATGACGCCATCACCACCCCCCATGACGTCATCACCAACCTCCCATGAACATCATCACCAACCCCCCATGGCGCCATCGCCACCCCGATGACATCATCACCAACCCCCCATGGCGCCATCGCCACCCCCATGACGTCATCGCCGCCCCATGACATCATCACCAACCCCCCATGACATCATCACCAACCTCCCATGATGCCATTGCCATCCCCATGACGCCATCGCCACCCCCATGACATCATCGCCACCCCCATGACATCATCACCAACCCCCCATGACATCATCACCAACCCCCCATGACGTCATCGCCACCCCCATGACATCATCACCAACCTCCCATGACATCATCACCAACCTCCCATGACGTCATCGCCACCCCCATGGCGCCATTGCCACCCCCATGACGTCATCGCCACCCCCATGACATCATCACCAACTCCCCATGGCGCCATCGCCACCCCCATGACGTCATCGCCACCCCCATGACATCATCACCAACCTCCCATGACGTCATCGCCACCCCCATGACGTCATCACCAACCCCCCATGACATCATCACCAACCCCCCATGACATCATCACCAACCCCCCACGGCGCCATCGCCACCCCCATGACGTCGTCGCCCCCAGGTTCTGCTGGAGGCACCTCCTGGGCTTGCTGGCCCCCCGGTACCGGGTGGTGGCCCTGGACCTGCGGGGCTGCGGCGCCTCCGAGAAGCCCCCGGGCAGGAGCAGCTACGGGCTGGAGCGCTCCTGGAGGACCTTCGCAGGTCATCGAGCTGCTGGGGACGCCGGGGGACGGGCGGCGCCGCCGGGGCCGCACCCAAGTGCCTCCTGGGGGGCACGACTGGGGCGGGCTCCTGGCCTGGGAGCTGGCCACCAGGCACCCCGTCCATGGTGGAGAAGCTGGTCATCATGGCCGCCCTTCACCGGAGAGCCCTGGCAGGTAGGGACGGGGTGCGGGCACCCCCGGGGCGGGGCAGGGCCGTGGGGCAAGCAGCTCTCGCGGGCGCGGTGGCCTGGGTGGGGGCGGCTCCTCGTGGAGGTGCGGTGGGGTTCCTGGCTGTGCCGGGCCACCGTGGGTGCCTTCAGGGGCCATCGCGGGTGACCGCGTCGTTGGGTGCCCTCTGTCATGGCCGTGCCGTTGGGTGCCACCTCATGGCCGGTGCCACCAGGTGCCATCTCAAGGCCGTGCCATTGGGTGCCACCTCATGGCCGGTGCCACCAGGTGCCACCTCAAGGTTATGCCATTGGGTGCCACTTCATGGCCAATGCCACCGGTGCCATCTCATGGCCGTGCTGTTGGGTGCCACCTCGTGGCCGGTGCCACCAGCTGCCACCTCATGGCCGTGCCATTGGTTCCACCTCATGGCCAGTGCCACCAGTGCCATCTCAAGGCTATGCCATTGGGTGCCACCTCATGGCCAATGCCACTGGTGCCATCTCATGGCCTTGCCGTTGGGTGCCACCTCACGGCCGGTGCCACCTCATGGCCAATGCCACCGGTGCCATCTCAAGGTTATGCCATTGGGTGCCACCTCATGGCCAATGCCACTGGTGCCATCTCATGGCCGTGCCATTGGGTGCCACTTCATGGCCCGTGCCACCAGTGCCATCTCATGGCCACGCTGTTGGGTGCCACCTCATGGCCAGTGCCACCGGTGCCATCTGAAGGCCGTGCCGTTGGGTGCCATCTCATGGTCATACCACCAGGTGCCATCTCAAGGCTGGGCCATCAGGCGCCACCTCTCATGGTGGTGCCCCCACGTCCGGTCCCCGCCCCGCTGGGTCCTCGCGGTGGCCCTGACGCGGGCGTCCCTCTCCCGGTGCAGGTTTCGCCGCCTGCCACCCCGCCCAGCTCCTCCGCTCCAGCTACGTCTTCCTCTTCCAGCTGCCCTGGCTGCCCGAGTTCCTCCTCTCCTTGGCAGACTTTGAGGTGAGGCCCCATGCCCACGTCCCCCTGGCCGCACCTTGACCCTCTGGCTGCTCCACCCCCCCTTCTGCCCCGCCCCAAGCCCAGAAGCTCCTCGAGAACCATCTGAGGAGGAACCGCCAAGCCCGAGACGTGGGCCGAGGTCCTCCCTCGGTCCCTGGGGTGGGGTGGTGGCTTCATCCAGACCTTCTGCCCTTGGGGTGGCCCCGAAGCTGGTGAAGTGGGTCCTGACGAGCCGTTGGGCGGGGATCCAGAGCCCAGGGCAGCGGCTGAGGGAGCCGGAGGTGGACGCCTACATCTACAGCCTGGCCCAGCCGGGGGGGCTGTCCCCCGGCATCCACTACTACCGCAACCTCTTCGAGTGGGTGGGGCTCGGGGTGCCAAGGTTGGGTGCGCGGGGTTGGGTGCCCTTGGGTTGGGTGCTCTGGCGTTGGATGCTCTTGGGTTGGGTGCCCTTGAGTTGGGTGCTCTTGGGTTGGGTGCCCTTGGATTGGGTGCCCTTGGGTTGGGTGCTCCTGGTTGGGTGCTCCTGGTTGGGTGCTCCTGGTTGGGTGCCCTTGGGTTGGGAGCTCTTGGGTTGGGTGCCCTTGGGTTGGGTGTTGTGGGTTGGGTGCCCTTGGGTTGGGTGCTCCTGGTTGGGTGCTCTTGGGTTGAGTGCCCTTGGGTTGGGTGCTCTTGGGTTGTATGCTCTTGGGTTGGGTGTTGTGGGTTGGTGTTGTGGGTTGGGTGTTGTGGGTTGGGTGCCCTTGGGTTGGGTGCTCTTGGGTTGGGTGCCCTTGGATTGGGTGCCCTTGGGTTGGGTGCTCCTGGTTGGGTGCTCTTGGGTTGGGTGCTCTTGGGTTGGGTGCCCTTGGGTTAGGTGCTCTTGGGTTGGGTGTTGCAGGTTGGGTGCTCCTGGTTGGGTGCTCCTGGTTGGGTGCCCTTGGGTTGGGTGCTGTTGGGTTGGGTGCCCTCGGGTTGGGTATTGCAGGTTGGGTACCCTTGGGTTGGGTGCCCTTGGGTTGGGAGCTCTTGGGTTGGGTGCCCTTGGGTTGGGTGTTGTGGGTTGGGTGCCCTTGGGTTGGGTGCCCTTGGGTTGGGTGTTGTGGGTTGGGTGCTCCTGGTTGGGTGCCCTTGGGTTGGGTGTTCTTAGGTTGGGTGCTCTTGGGTTGGGTGTTCTTGGGTTGGGTGCTCCTGGTTGGGTGCCCTTGGGTTGGGAGCTCTTGGGTTGGGTGCCCTTGGATTGGGTGTTGTGGGTTGGGTGCCCTTGGGTTGGGTGTTCTTGGGTTGGGTGCTCCTGGTTGGGTGCTCTTGGGTTGGGTGCCCTTGGGTTGGGTGTTCTTGGGTTGGGTGCTCCTGGTTGGGTGCCCTTGGGTTGGGTGCCCTTGGGTTGGGTGTTCTTGGGTTGGGTGCTCCTGGTTGGGTGCCCTTGGGTTGGGTGCTCTTGGGTTGGGTGCCCTTGGGTTGGGTGTTCTTGGGTTGGGTGCTCCTGGTTGGGTGCCCTTGGGTTGGGTGCTCTTGGGTTGGGTGCCCTTGGGTTGGGTGCTCTTGGGTTGGGTGTTGTGGGTTGGGTGCTCTTGGGTTGGGTGCTCTTGGGTTGGGTGTTGTGGGTTGGGTACCCTTGGGTTGGGTGCTCTTGGGTTGGGTGCTCCTGGGTGGGTGCTGCTGGATGAGGTTCTGGTGTTGGTGGGATCCCATTGGGGTTCCCCCCCCCCATTTTGGGTGCTCCCCTTGGGGTACACCCCATTTGGGCCCCCCTCCCCCTGACTCCCCCCCACCCCCCAGGGGCCCCCCGATACCCCGCGAGCCCCCCCCAGCCCCCACCCTGCTGCTGGTGGGCACCCACGACGCCTTCGTGGACACCCGCATGGTGCCCGTGCTGCGCCGACGCCTGCGCCCCGACGCCCGCGTCCACCTGCTGCCCGGCGCCAGCCATTGGCTGCCCGAGGACCAGCCCCGCCACATCGCCCACCTGCTGCACGACTTCCTGGGTGGGGCCGACCAGCACCCCTAGGGGCACCCATGGGTGCTGCCCCGCCTGGGGGCCGGGGGGGATGGGGGAGGAGCCAACATCTGGGGCGGGGGCCCTGGTGGTTGGTGGGACCTCAACATCTGGGTGGGGGCTGTGGTGGTTGGGTGAGGACCTCCACATCTGGGTGAGGACCCCCACATCTGGGTGGGGACCGTGGTGGTTGGGTGAGAAGTCCATGTCCAGGTGGGGCTCCAACATCTGGGTGGGGCCCCAACATCTGGGTGGGGACATTGGTCTTTCAGTGAGAGCCTGAACATCTGGATGGGGACCATGGCGGTTGGGTGAGACGTCCATGTCTGGGTGGGGCGTCAGCATCTGGGTGGGGCCCCAACATCTGGGTGGTGCCCCCTGGTGTCCAAGCGGGTACTCCAACATCTGGGTCAAGACCTCAGCACCTGGGTTGGGACCCCCAACATCTGGATGGGGACCGCGGCGGTTTGGTGAGGATCCAACATCTGGATGAGGACCCAACGTCTGGAGGGGGCCCCCAAGATCTGGATGGGGACGCTCAACATCTGGATGGGGACTGTGGTGGTTGGGTGGGGACCCCAACATCTGGGTGAAGACCCTGGTCATTGGTTGAGGGCCTCCAGCATCTGGATGGTGGCCCCAACATCTGGCGGGGCGCCCGGGCGGTGCCGCTGGTCCCAAGTGCCCTCAATAAAGTTGGGTGTCGTCAGCGGGCGGGTGCTGCTGGGGTGGGGCGGGACACTGGGGACGGCGCGGGTGGCAGTGGGTGGGTGCCAGCACCCATGGGTGACACCGCCACGTCCTGGGTGCCAGCGCCAGGTCCAAGAGGGAGAGGAGCACGCATGGGTGCCAGCACCGAGCCTGGGTGCCAGCGTCAGGCCCCGTGGGTGCCAGCCACACCACCCATGGGTGCCACTGCCACGTGCTGAGTGCCAGAGCCAGCACCCACGGGTGCCAGCACCGAGCCTGGGTGCCAGTCCCAGCTCTGGGTGCCAGAGCCAGCACCCGTGGGTGCCAGTTCTGAGCCCAGGTGCCAGTGCCAGTGCCAGTGCCAGCCCCAGGGTGCCAGCAGCAGCACCCATGGGTGCCCGGTCCGGTGCTACAGGGACGTTCCCGAGCGACTCGTTTCTTTTTCGGGCCGGGTGGGGGAGGGGATGGGGGGGGGGTGGGTGATGGGGGTGGGTGGGTGCCCCCGCGTGGGCCCCGCGCTGGCACCGGGCCTGGCAGCTGCTGCGGCGGGGGAGGGGGGGGGCGCACAACAGCTGCACGCCCCTCCCCCACCCGTGGGGACCAGGGGGCGGGGCCGGGGGGCGGGGCCGGGGGGCGGAGCACCCGTATGTAGGGTCCTGGGGGGTGGGAGCTGAGCACCCAACAATGGGTGCCCGGTGCCGGGCGCTGGGTGCCCGGTGCTGGGTGCCCGGTGCCCGGTACCCGGTGCTGGGTGCCGCGTGCTGGGTGCTGGGTGCTGGGTGCTGGGTGCTGGGTGCTGGGTGCCCGGTGCTGGGTTCCTGCTACTGGGTGCCCGGTGCCCGGTAGCCGGTGCCCTGTGCTGAGTGCCGCGTGCTGGGTGCTGGGTGCTGGGTGCCGGGTGCCCGGTGCCGGCTGCCGTGTGCTGGGTGCCCGGTGCCGGGTGCCCGGTGCCCGGTGCCCAGTGCTGGGTGCCCGGTGCTGGGTGCCCGGTGCTGGGTGCCCGGTGCCCGGTGCTGGATGCCGGGTGCTGGGTGCCCGGTGCCCGGTGCTGGGTGCTAGGTGCCCGGTGCCCAGTGCCGGGTGCCCGGTGCCCGGTGCCCAGTGCTGGGTGTCCGGTGCTGGGTGCCCGGTGCTGGGTGCTGGGTGCCCGGTGCCCGGTGCTGGGTGCCCGGTGCTGGGTGCTGGGTGCCCGGTGCCCGGTGCTGGGTGCCCGGTGCTGGGTGCTGGGTGCCCGGTGCCCGGTGCTGGGTGCCCGGTGCCGGGTGCTGGATGCCGGGTGCCCGGTGCTAGGTGCCGGGTGCCCGGTGCTGGGTGCTGGGTGCCCGGTGCCGGGTGCCCGGTGCCCGGTGCTGGGTGCCCGGTGCGGGGTGCCCGGTGCCCGGTGCTGGGTGCTGGGTGCCCGGTGCTGGGTGCCCGGTCCCAGCTGAACCCGAAGGGGCGTGTCGGGGGGGGTGGGGCGTGGCCGAGTGGGCGTGTCCCGCATCTGGCCAAGCCCCCGGGCGCGTCCCCGGCGGCTCCGCGCGCGGGGCCGTTGCGGGGCTGCGCCGGGCCGGGCCCCGCTGCCATGGGCCCGGGGGGGGTCCCGGGGGGGGCACCGGGGGCGGGGGGGGGGCCCGGTGCTGCTGCTGCTGCTGGTGCTCGGGGCGGCCTCAGGTGAGCGGGGGGCGGGAGCGGCACCGGGAGCGAGCGGGAGCGACCGGGGAGCGGCACCGGGACCGGGGTCGGGATCGGGACCGGGACCGAGCAGGGAGCGGGAGCGGCACCGGGACCGAGCGGGGAGCGGGAGCGAGGAGCGGGGACCGACCGGGAACCGGGACCGGGACCGAGTGGCGACCGGGACCGGGGAGCTGGGACCGGGACCGGGGTCGAGATCGGGATCGGGACCGACCGGGGACCGGGACCGACCGGGGACCGGGACCGGGGAGCTGGGAGCGGGAGCGGGACCGAGTGGGGAGCGGGAGGTGTCCGGGGCCGAACCGAACCGAACCGGGCCGGGCCGAACCGAACCGGGCTGGACGGGGCCGGAGCCCGCCCGGTTAGAGCCGCGGCGGCCCCGGTGTAGTTCCGGTTCGGTGCCGATTTAGTCTCGGTTTAGTTCCAGTTTAGTCCTGGTTCCGCCTCCGTTTAGTCACAATTGGGACCCGGTTTAGACCCGGTTCAGTCCCAGTTCGGTGCCGGTTTAGTCTCGGTTTAATCTCAGTTTAGTCCCGGTTCTGTCCCCGTTTAGCCCCGGTTCCGTCCCCGTTTAGCCCCGGTTCCGTCCTGGTTTAGTCCCAGTTCAGTCCCAGCTTAGACCCGGTTCGTTCCCAGTTTAGTCCCAGTTTAGTCCCGCTTTAGTCCCGGTTCGTTCCCAGTTTAGTCCCAGTTTAGTCCCGCTTTAGTCCCGGTTCGATCCCACTTTAGTCCCAGTTCAGTCCCGGTTTAGTCCCGGTTCGTTCCCAGTTTAGTCCCAGTTCAGTCCCAGCTTAGTCCCGGTTCGTTCCCAGTTTAGTCCCAGTTTAGTCCCGGTTTAGTCCCGGTTCGTTCCCAGTTTAGTCCCAGTTCAGTCCCAGCTTAGACCCGGTTCGTTCCCAGTTTAGTCCCAATTCAGTCCCAGCTTAGTCCCGGTTCGTTCCCAGTTTAGTCCCAGTTTAGTCCCGCTTTAGTCCCGGTTCGATCCCACTTTAGTCCCAGTTCAGTCCCGGTTTAGTGCCGATTCGATCGCGGTTTGGTCCCAGTTCAGTCCCGGTTTAGTCCCGGTTTATCCCGGTCGATCCCGTGGGGCCCGGGTGGGGGAGGGGCGGCGCGGCCGCACTTCGGCGGCGCGGAAAAAGTTTGGGAGAAAGTGGGGGGAGGGGCAGAGCCGGGACCAACCCGGGATAAACCCGGCCCGAGCGGGGCGGACTGGGACGGGCTGGGGCGGACCGGGCTCAGCGCGGGGCGGGGGGAATTGGGCGGGGGGAGGGGGACCGTGGGAAGGTGGGGGAGGGGCGCGGGGGGGGGACTGGAGCCGGTGGCGGGGGGGGGTTGGGGCGGGGGGGGTCGGCGCGACCGTGGGAACGCGGGGCCGGGCGGGGGGTGGGGAGGGGCCTGGGGGGGTGGGGGGGGCATCGGGGAGAAGGGGGAGGGGCCGGGCCGTGGGAACGGCGCTGGGGGGGGGGAGGGGGAGGGGAGGAGGGGGGGCAGCGATTTGGGGGTGCGGAGGGGGGATTGGGGGTGGGGGCCGCGGTGCGTGATGGGATGGGGGCGGGGGGGGGTCTATGGGGCGGGGGGTCCGTGGGGCTGACACCCCCCCCCGCAGCACCCAGGGGTCCCGCCCCGCCCCCCCCAAGGACCCAGCTTGGGGGGGGGGAGGGGAATGGGTGGGTGCCCCCTCCCTGCCATGGGGGGGGGGGAGGGGCGTGACGTGGGTGCCCCCGGGTGACCCCCACTGCCCCTCCCCCCCCGCCGTTCCCACGGCCTTGGGGTCCGAACACGGGGGGGGGGGGGGCTGATGATCCCCGCTCTGGTGGGGGGTGGGGGGGGATCCCAGCCCCACAGCAGGGTCTGGGGGGGGGTCTGTGGGGCTGACACCCCCCCCCCTCGCCCCCCCCAGCGCTGCCGTGCCCGGAGGGGGCGATGCCCTGCGAGAACGGGGGGCGCTGCGAGCTGGACCCCCAGGGCCGACCCGCCTGCCTGTGAGTGCCCCCCCCACCCCCACCCATGGGTCCCCCCACCCCACAGACACCCCCCCCACCCCCCAGGTGCCTCCTGGGTGCAAGTGCCCCAACTTTTCCAACACCCCCCCCCCCGCCCCGGGCACCCCATGGTCCCCCTACAGCACCCTATAGCACCCACCAGGGCACCCAGTCCACCCCCCGGGCACCCCATGGCCCCCCTGCAGCACCTTATGGCACCCACCAGGGCACCCAATCCGCCACCCCCCACCAGCACCCTATGGCACCCATCAGGGCACCCAGTCCACCTCCCATCCCCCAGGCACCCCATGGCCCCCCTATAGCACCCTACGGCACCCAGTCCGCCCCCTGGGCACCCCATGCCTGCCCCCCACAGCACCCTATGGCACCCATCAGGGCACCCAGTCCACCCCCACCCCTACAGCACCCTATGGCACCCACCAGGGCACCCCATCCACCCCCGCCGGGCACCCTATAGACCCCCCCCAGTGCCCCATAGCACCCACGAGGGCACCCACACACCCCCCCCAGCACCCAATAACGTGTGTACGTGTCCCCCCCCCCCCCCGCACACCCCGTAGCATCCCCGGGGTGGCACAAGGGTCCTATGGGTGCCATGAGTGTCTCAGAGGTCCCATGGGTGCTGCAGGGTCCCATGGGTGCTGGGGAGGGGGTGTCACCTGGTTGACGTGAGTGCGTCCCCCCCTCGGGTGCTATGTCCCCCCACCATGGGTGCCGTGCCCCCACCCTGGGTGCCATGCCCCCACCCTGGGTGCCGTCTCCCATGGGTGCTGTGTCTGTCCCCCCCACCCCGCAGGTGCCAGCCGGGGGTGCTGGGTGCCCGGTGCCAGCTGCGGGACCCCCCCACCCCATCCCCCTGCCCCCCCGGGGAGCTCTGCCAGAGCACCCAGAGCCCCCCCGACCGCTGCCCCCCCGGCACCCAGCGTGAGTGAGGGAGGGGCATGGGGAGGTGGAGGGGGACATGGGTGGGGGGAGGACAAGGGGCGGGGGGTGTCCCATGGGGGGGGGTAGATCATGGGGGGGGGGGGGTCCAATGGGAGGGTGGTAAACAAGGGTGGGGGGGTCCCATGGGTGCTGGGGGGGGGTGTGGGGTGAAGGTGTCCCTATGGGGTCAGCAGGGTCCTTGTTGGGTGTGGGGGGGTGTCCAATGGGTGGGGGCTCCCATTGGTGGTGGGGGGGTGTCCCTTGGGGGGGGTCCCGTGGGGTGGGGGGGTGGGTCAGGGTGCTGGCGGTCCCCTCCCGGGGTGCCCATCTCACCCCTAGGTGCCCCCCCACCATGGATGCCCAAACCTCCCTCACCAGCACCCAACACCCACCCTGGGGGCCCCCCCCCCCCCATCCCCCCCCAGGTCCCGAGTGCTCCCCCCTGGCCATGCCCCCCGCCCCACCCTGTGCGCCCCCCCCCATGCCTGAACGGGGGCACGTGCCGCCCGCTGGGGGGGGGGTCCTTCGCCTGCACCTGCCCCACCGGTGGGTGCTGCTGGGGGGGGCGGGGGGCACCCATGGGTGCTGCTGGAGGGGGGGGGGATGTGCAGATGGTGGCTGTGGATGCTCAGAGTGGGAGAGGAGGGTCCCTAAGGGGGGGTCCTGGCACTGGGTGGGGGGTCCCTGGTACTGGGTGGGGGTCCCTGGGCAGGGAGGGGTGTCCCTGGATGTGGGGGGGGGTGTCTGAGGCACCCATCGGGGTCACAGGGGCTCTGGGGGACTGAGTGGGGGTCCCTGGTACAGGGTGGGGGTCCCTGGTACTGGGTGGGGCCCCCTGGAAGTGGGTGGGGGGTCTCTGGGACATGCTTGGAAGTGGGTGGTGGGTCCCAAGCAAAGGTGGGGGGTCCTAGAACTGGGTGGGGGGTCACTTGGTGGTCCCTAGAAGCGGGTGGATGGTCCTAGAAGTGGGTGGGGGGTCCCTAGAACTGGGTGGGGGGTCCCAAGCCACCCCACGACCGCCAGTGCCCCCCCACCCCCCGCCGCCCGCCAGGCTTCGAGGGTCCCACGTGCGAGGCCAACGTGGACGATTGCCCCGGACACGAGTGTCTCCACGGGGGCACCTGCGTGGACGGGGTCAACTCCTACAACTGCCGCTGCCCCCCCGAGTGGACGGGTATGGGGCACCCATGGGTGCCTGGGTGGGGGGCACGAGCCGGAGGGCACCCAAGAGGGCACCAGGGTGGGCAGTGAGGTGGGCAGGAGGTGAGGACCAGGGTGGGCACTAAGTGGATGTTGAGGTGGCCACCAAGGTGGTCGTTGAGGTGAGGACCAAGGTGGGCACCAAGATAGTCACTGAGGTGGCCACCAAGGTGGTCGTTGAGGTGGCCACCAAAGTGGTCATTGAGGTGGCCACCAAGGTGGTCACTGAGGTGAGGACCCCAGTTGGTCACAGGGTGGGCATCAAGGTGGGGACTGAAGCGAGGATCAGGGTGGGCACCAAGGTGGTCACTGAGGTGAGGCCCCCAGTTGGTCACAGGGTGGGCATCAAGGTGGGGACTGAAGCGAGGATCAGGGTGGGCGCCAAGGTGGTCATTGAGGTGAGGACCAAGGTGGTCAACAGGGTGGGCGCCAAGGTGGTCATTGAGGTGAGGACCAAAGTGGTCAACAGGGTGGGCACCAAGATAGTCGTTGAGGTGGCCACGAAGGTGGTCAGTCACAAGGATGATCATTGAGCTGGGGACTGAGGTGAGGCCCAGGGTTGGTCACCAGGGTGGTCATAGAAGTGAGGACCAAGGTGGTCAGTCACCAGGGTGGGCATTGATTTGGGAACGGAGGTGAGGACCAGGGTGGGCACCAAAGGTGGTCATTGAAGTGGGGACTGAGAAGAGTGCCAGGGTGGTCACAGGGGCATGGACCAAAGTGGTCATTGAGGTGAGGACCAAGATGGTCGACAGGATAGTCACTGAGATGGGGACTGAGGTGAGGACAAAGGTGGGCACCAAAGGTGGTCGTTGAGGTGGGCATCCAGGGTGGACGGTCACGAGGGTGGTCTTTGAGACGGAGGCTGAGGTGAGGACCAGGGTGGGCACCAAGGTGGGCACTGGGGCACGGACCAAGGTGGTCATTGAGGAGGTCACTGAGGTGGTCACCAGGGTGGGCACCAAGGGGGCCGTTGAGGTGGGCACCAAGGTGGTCACCAGGGCAGTCATTGTTCACCAGCGGTCATCAAGGTGGGCACTGGGGTATGGGCCAGGGTGGGCACTGATGTGGACAGTGGGGCGGTGCCCAAGGTGATCCCTGTGGTGGTCATCAAGGAGGCCCCCGAGGTGACCACCAGAAGCAGCCCAAGATGGTCCCTGCGATGTTCTCAGCTGCTCTCCCAGGTTCCTCACCAAGCCCCGCCTGACCCCAACCCCTCCATGCCCCCCACCCACCACCCCCCCAGGCCAGTTCTGCGCCGAGGACGTGGACGAGTGTCGCCTGCAGCCCAACGCCTGCCACAACGGGGGCACCTGCTTCAACACCCGGGGCGGGCACGTCTGCGTCTGCGTCAACGGCTGGACGGGCGCCAGCTGCAGCCAGAACATCGACGACTGCGCCACGGCCGCCTGCGCCCCCGGGGCCACCTGCCACGACCGCGTGGCCTCCTTCTACTGCGCCTGCCCCGTGGGCAAGACGGGTGAGGGGGCACCCGGAGGTGGGGGCGCCGGCACCAGCCAAGGGCGCTGCTGGGGTGGGGGTAGGAAGCCACCCGTGTGCGTCATGGAGTGGGGTTGGGACCTCTGAGAGGACCTGGCATGGGGTGGGCATCCCCAAGGGCACCTGTACCCGGGGTGGGGACCTCCAAGAGCATCCTGCTGTGGGGTGGACATCCCCAAGGGCATCCTGGCATGTGGTGGGCACCCATAGGTGTACCCTGGGGTGGGATGGGGACCTGCAGGAGCACCTCAGCATAGGGTGGGCACCCGTAAGTGCATCCTGGCTTTGGGTGGGCACCTGCAGGAGCTCCCTGGCATGAGATGGGCACCCACTGGGTGGCTTTAGCAGAGGTTGGGTGATGCTAGGATGGGGTGGACACCTTCAGGTAGCCTTGGCATGGGTTGGGTGGCACCAGCATTGGATGGGCACCACCCTTGGCTACGCTTGCATGGGGTTGGGCACCTCCGCCATGGGTCAAGCACCCATGAGCAACCTTGGCATGGGTGGGCACCCACTGGGGGGGTTCCCCGGTGGGTGCCAGGGCTGCTGTGCCACCTGGATGACGCCTGCGTCAGCAACCCCTGCCACGAGGACGCCATCTGCGACACCAACCCGGTCAATGGCCGCGCCATCTGCACCTGCCCCCCCGGCTTCACCGGTGCCGCCTGCGACCAGGACGTCGATGAGTGCTCCATCGGTGGGTGGGGGCACCCATGGGTGGTGGACACCCATGGGTGGTGGTGGGCCATCCCTTCATGGTGGTGGTGGGGTCATCCATGGCCAACGAGCAGGGCCAGGGCTGCACCCCCTCCTCCATCATGCTCACCATGATGGCTCCAAGATGAGGAGCACCCATGCGTGTTGGGGGCAGACTTAGGAGGGTGGGCACCCATGGGTGGTGGTGGTGGGGTCATCCACGGCCAGCGAGCAGAACCAGGGCTACACCCCATAAGCAATCACCATGGTAGGGGACCACCCATGGGTGTTGGGGCACCCATGAGGGGGCACCCATGGCTGGTGGACACCCATGGGTGATGGTGGGCCATCCCTTCGTGGTGGTGGTGGGGTCATCCATGGCCAGCGAGCAGACCAAGGGGGGCACCTCCATGACTGCTCACCACGGTGATGGCCCCCCCAAGCCCCCAGCACCCATGGGTGGGGGCCACCCATGGGTGCTACCCTGCCCACCCCCAGGCGCCAACCCCTGCGAGCACTTTGGGCGCTGCGTGAACACGGCGGGCTCCTTCTCCTGCCGCTGCGGGCGGGGCTACGCCGGGCCACGCTGTGAGAGCGACGTCAACGAGTGTCTGTCGGGGCCCTGCCAAAACCAGGCCACCTGCCTGGACCGCATCGGGCGCTTCTCCTGCATCTGCATGGCCGGTGGGCAAGGGCGCCCGGGCGGGAGCGGGCTGGGACCTGGGCGGTCATGGGACCTGGGGTGGGACCTGGGGTGGGTGTGGGACCTGGGATGGGACCTGGAGTGGTCATGGGACCTGGGATGGGACCTGGGATGGTTGTGGGACCTGAGGCGGTCATGGGACCTGGGGTGGGACCTGGAGTGGGACCTGGGGTGGTCATGGGACCTGGGGTGGGACCTGGAATGGGGGTGGGACCTGGGGTGGGTCCTGGGGTGAGTGTGGGATGTGAGGTGGGACCTGGGGTGGGTACTGGGGTGAGTGTGGGATGTGAGGTGGGTCCTGGGGTGGTGATGGGTCGTGTGGTGATGTTCTGGTGTAGGACCTAGGATGGGTCCTGGGATGGGACCTAGGATGGGTCCTGGGGTGTTTCTGGGATGGCTGTGGGTCCTGGGATGGGTATGGGACCTGGGGTGGGACCTGGGACGGGTGTGGGACCTGGGGTGTGTTCTGGGATGGATGTGGCATCTGGGATGGGTCCTGGGACGGGTGTGGGACCTGGGATGGGATCTGAGACAGGTCTTGGGATGGGTGTGGAACCTCAAATGGGTCCTGGGATGGGTGTGGGACCTGGGGTGGGACCTGGGATGGGTCCTGGGATGGATGTGGCATCTGGGAGGGGTCCTTGGGGTGGGTTCTGGGACAGATGTGGGATCTAGGATGGGACTTGGGATGGGTATGGGACATGTGATGGGACGTGAGATGGGTCCGGGGGTGGTGATGGGAGCTGGGGTGGGTCCTGGGACCTGGGATGGGTCCTGGTGTGCATCCTGGGATGGGTCCTAGAATGCTCCTGGGGTGGGTGCAGGACCTGGAGTGGGTCCTGGGAGGTTCTGGGTGTGGTTATGGGCCCTGGGGTGGGTCATGGCCTCCATATGGGTCCTGGCAGAGCTCACCCACCCTTGCACAGGCGGTGGGTGCCCCGCACGGGCGCAGGGTGGGCTGTGGGTGTCAGCGGGTGACAGGTGGGCGGGCGCAGGGTTCAGCGGGCCCCTGTGTGAGCTGGAGGTGGACGAGTGCCAGAGCGGCCCCTGCGCCAACGGCGGCCGCTGCCACGACCTGGTCAACGGCTTCTCCTGCTCCTGCCCCCCCGGTGAGCACCCGACCAGCACCCACCCCTGGGGACCCCCCCACCACGGGCACCCGTCAACAGCCGACCAGCACCCACCCAGCACCTGCCCTGGTACACTGACCCCATGGGCACCCGCCCTGGCATCCACCCCAGCACCCATCGCTGGGCACCCACGCTTAGACACCCACCTCAGCACCTATGTCCCCCCATGGGGACCCACCCCAATACCCCTTTCTGGGCACCCAACTCTGGGCACCCACCCCAGCACCCATCCCTGGGCACCCACCGCAGCACCCACCCGTGGGCTCCTGGGCTTGGGGGTTGCTCCAGAACCCTTTGGGGGTGCAGGAGCTCTGGGGGGTACCTGAGGTGCCCCATGGGGGGGGAGCTCACCCCATCTGACCCCCACCCATGGGTGCTCCCCACCCATGGGTGCCCTCCTCCAGGTTTCTCGGGCCCCACCTGCCAGACGGACCTGGACGAGTGCGCCAGCACCCCGTGCCGCAACGGCGCCAAGTGCCTCGACCGCCCCAATGGCTTCGAGTGCCGCTGTGCCGAGGGTGAGCACCCAGCACCCGAGGTGGGAGAGGGGACCTACAGTGACCCCCTAGCACCCATGGGTGGGTGTGGAACCCATGATTACCACTTGGCACCCGTGTGTGGGCAGGGAACCCGCATTGGCCACCCAGCAGCCAGGGAGGGGTGGTGGGGGACCCACGCTGACCGCTTGGCACCTATGGGTGGGTGGATAACCCTGGCATTGACCACCCTGCACCCATGGGCGTCCCTGACCTCCTGGTGTCCCCTCCCCTTCCACCCATGGGTGCCCCCGCCCACCCAGGTTTCGAGGGTCCCCTCTGCGAGCGCGACGTGGACGACTGCCAGCCCGACCCCTGCCACCACGGCACCTGCCTGGACGCGGTGGGCGGCTTCTCCTGCGCCTGCGCCCCCGGCTTCACCGGCACCCGCTGCCAGCTCCAGCTGGACGAGTGCCAGAGCCAGCCCTGCCGCCATGGCGGCAAGTGCATCGACCGTGTCGACGCCTACCAGTGCCTCTGCCCGCCTGGCACTGCCGGTACGGGGCGGGGGACGGGGGGTGAGGGTGGCCTGGGGTCCTCTCTGGGCGTCGGGTAGTTGATGAACATGGTGGAAGGTCTTCACTGGTCCTTTGGTGGGTGCTGGGTGTGGCGTTGTGTCTTCTCTGGTCATGGGATGGTTGATGGACGCCGTGGAGGGTCTTCTCTGGTCATGGGATGGTTGATGGACATGGTGGAGGGTCTTCTCTGGTCATGGGATGGTTGATGGACACAGTGGAGGGTCTTACTGGTCGTTTGGTGGGTGCTGGGTGTGGTCTTGGGTCTTCTCTGGTCATAGGATGGTTGATGGACACGGTGGAGGGTCTTACTAGTCGTTTGGTGGGTGCTGGGTGTGGTCTTGGGTCTTCTCTGGTCATGGGGTGGGTGTTGGGTGTGGTGTTGGGTCTTCTCTGGGTGTAGGGTGGTTGATGGAGATGGCAGAGGGTCTTCCCTGGTCACGGGATGGGTGCTGGGTGTGCTCTTGGGTCCTGTCTGGGCATGGGATGGTTGATGGATGTGGTGTTGCATCTTGTTTGGTCATGGGGTGGGTGCTGGGTGTGGTCTTGGGTCCACCAGGGGGTCTTGGGATGGTTGATGGACATGACAGAGGGTCTTCTCTGGCCATGGGCTGGTGGATGGACGTGGTGTTGGGTCTCACCTGGGCATTGGGCAGGTGCTGGGTGTGGCCTTGGACCATGGGGTGGGTGCTGGGTCCCACCCAGGCACAGGGCGGGTGGCACCGTGGGTCCAACACGTCCCGTCTGAGCACGCTCAGCCCTTCCCTGCTGGGTGCCCCCACCCCAACCCGCGGTGGGTGCTGAGGCGGGGCCACCTCTGGGTGCCAGGCGCGAACTGCGAGGTGAACCCCGACGACTGCGCCAGCGCCCCCTGCGTGCACGGGCGCTGCCAGGATGGGCTGGGCCACTTCCGCTGCCTCTGCCAGCCCGGCTTCACCGGTGGGTGCTCCGGGGGGCTGGGCCCAGTGGGTGCTCCCATGGCTGCTGGAGAACCTCACTTCCCATTGGGTGCTCCCATGGGTGCTGGCGGGGCCTCAAGGTCCACCAGGTGCTCCCATGGGTGCTGGACACTCTTGGGTGCCCATGTGGGTGCCCATGTTAGGTGCCCCTGTTGGGTGCTCTCATTGCTAGCCCATGCTGGGTGCCCCATTGGGTGTCCCATTGATCACCCATGATGGGTGCCCGTGTCAGGTGGCACTGTTGGGTGTCCCATTGATGTCGGGTGCCCTTGGGTGCCCTTGCTGAGTACTCATGTTGGGGGCTTGTGTTGGGTGCCCCATTGATGACCCCTGTTGGGTGCCCCATTGGGTGCCCCATTAATCACCCATGTTGGGCGCCCCTGTTGGGTGCTCCTATTGGGTGTCCCATTGATGCTGGGTGCCCATGCTGAGTACCCATCTTGGGTGCCCATGTTGGGTGCTTGTGTTGGGTGCTCCGTTGGGTGCCCCATTGATCACCCATGTTGGATGCCCCATTGGGTGCCCCATTGATTACCCATGTTGGGTGCCCTTGTTGGGTGCCCCCATTGGGCTCCTACATCGGGACGCCCAGTTGGGTGCCCACCCACCCTGCCGTGTCCCCGCCAACCCCGCCAGGTCCCCGCTGCACCGTGGACATCGACGAATGCGCCTCCAGCCCCTGCCTGGAGGGTGGCACCTGCCTGGACGGAGCCAACGGCTTCACCTGCCTCTGCCCGCCGGGCACCCGCGACGCCCGCTGCCGCCCCAGCACCCACCCCTGCCGCAGCAGCCCCTGCACCCACGGTGCCTGCCATGACCACGGCGACGGGTGGGTGCCCAGGGTGGGGATGAGGGGGGTCTGGGGGTGCTCGTGGGGTGCCTGAGGCTGCCCATGGGTGCCCAGCTTGGGCGTTCAGGGGTGACTGGGTGCTGATGGGTGCCTTGGGTGGAGCTTATAGGTGTCTGGGGGAGCCCAAGGGTGCCCATGGGTGCCTGGGAAGGTACCTGAGGGTGCCCATGGGTGCTCACAGGTGCTCACAGACATTTGTGGGGTGCCCCTTGATCTGGGGGTGGGTGCTGGGGGTGGGTGCTGGGACAGTGCCCAGGTGGGTGACAGGGGGGACATGTGGGTGCCTGTGAATACTGTGGGGGGATGCCAAGGAGGGGTCACCCATGGGTGCTCCTGGAGATGCCTGTGGATGCCAGGGGTGGGGCAGGCTGGCTGGGGGCACCCATGGGTGCGTAGCACCCATGGGTGCCCCCCTTCTCCAACAGGTTCACCTGTGAGTGCCAGGCGGGCTGGGAGGGGCCCACCTGTGCCCACCGGCAGGACCCATGTGCCACCCAACCCTGCCAACACGGGGGCACCTGCACCCCCTTGGTGGGGGGGTTCCGCTGCGCCTGCCCCCCGGGGCACCAGGGTATGGCACACCCTGGGGACCCCCCCACCCTGGGGACACCCTGGGGACACTCTGCCCACCCTGGGGACCCCCTGCCAGCCCCTCCACCATCCCCGGTGTCCCCATGTCTAAGCTTGGTGCCACCAGGCCTGTGTCCTCTCGTCTCACCATGTTGCCACCACTCCCGTGTCCCCACCATGCTCAAGTCCCCAGAGTCACCATGTCCTGCTGGGTGCCACCACGCTGGGTGTTCCCCATGGTGGCCGTGCCCTGCTGGGTGCCACCACATTGGGCTCCCTGCTGGGTGCCACCATGCTGGGTTCCCTGATGGGTGCCACCACGCTGGGGGTCCCCATGGTGGCCGTGCCCTGCTGGGTGCCACCATGCTGGGTGTCCTGCTGGGTGTCCTGCTGGGTGCCCTGACAGGTGCCACCTGCGTGTCCCCGTTGCAGGGCAGCTCTGCGAGGTGGCCCTGGTCCCCTGCGCCCCCAACCCCTGTGACAATGGTGGCATCTGCGTCCCTGCCCCTGACCACGGGGCCTTCACCTGCCGCTGCCCCCCCGGCTGGCGAGGTACCCCCACCCCCCCCCGGGGTGCCCCCACTGACACCCATGGGGCCCCTGGGCACCCTTGGCTCCCTCGGGCACCCTGACCCCTCCCCGGACACCCTGACACCCTGCCCTGAGCACCCTGACCCCCTCCTTGGGCACCCTGACCTCCCCTGGGCACCCTGACCCACTCGGGCACCCCAACCCCTCCTCTAGCACCCTGACCACATCCATGGGCACCCTGACCTCCCCTGGGCACCCTGACCCCTCCTCTAGCACCCTGATACCCTCCATGGGCACCTTGACCCCTCCTCGAGCACCCTGACCTCCCTGGGCACCCTGACCCCTCCTCTAGCACCCTGACCACATCCATGGGCACCCTGACCTCCCCTGGGCACCCTGACCCCTCCTCTAGCACCCTGATACCCTCCATGGGCACCTTGACCCCTCCTCGAGCACCCTGACCTCCCTGGGCACCCTGACCCCTCCTCTAGCACCCTGACCACCTCCATGGGCACTCTGACCTCCCCTGGGCACCCTGACCCCTCCTCTAGCACCCTGATACCCTCCATGGGCACTTTGACCCCTCCTCGAGCACCCTGACCTCCCCGGGCACCCTGACCCCCTCAGGCACCCTGACCCCTCCTCTAGCACCCTGACCCCCTCCATGGGCACCCTGACCCCTCCTCTAGCACCCTGACCCCCTCCATGGGCACCCTGACCCCTCCTCTAGCACCCTGACCCCCTCCATGGGCACCCTGACCCCTCCTCGAGCACCCTCACCCCCTCCATGGGCACCCTGACCCCTCCTCGAGCACCCTCACCCCCCCGAGCACCCTGACCCCCCCACCCAGGCACCCGCTGCCAGCTGGACGTGGACGAGTGCGGGGGCAGCCCCTGCCTGCATGGGGGTGTCTGCGCCAACCGCCCCGGAACCTTCCGGTGCTTCTGCCCCACCGGCTACGGCGGGGACACGTGCCAGCACCCCCTGGACCCCTGTCACCCCGGTGAGGGACTGGGGGCACTGGGAGCACTGGGTGGGGGGGTTAATGGGAATGGGGGTGTCTGGGTGCCCTCCCAGTTGGGGGGCACTGGGGGAACTGGGGTGGAGGTTGATGAGAATGGGGGTATCTGGGTGCCCTCCCAGTTTGGGGCTACTGGGAGAACTGGGAGCCCCAGTACCTGGCGCCCCTCCCAGTTGGGGGGGCACTGGGCAGTGCTAACACGCCCCCTGGCGGCTGCCGCAGGTGGGTGCCCCCACCCTGACCCCCACCCTGACCCCCCCCCCACCCCCCACCCAGGGGTGCCACCATCGCGGCTGTGCCACGGGCGTGGGCGCTGTGTGGGTGCGGGCCCCGGGCACCCAGCCGGGCGCTGCCTCTGCCGAGGGGGCTCCGGGGGCACCCACTGCCAGGGCCCCCCCGCCCCCCGCTGCCACCCCAACCCCTGTCACCACGGGGGCACCTGCCACGGCGACGGCCCTGGCTACCGCTGCGAGGTGAGTGGCACCCAGCACCCACTGGGGCACCCAGCACCCACCGGGGCACCCAGCACCCACCGGGGGCACCCGGCACCCACCGGGGGCACCCAGAACCCAGGGTGGGGACCCAGCATCTGGAACCCACCAGGGGCACCCAACACTCACCAGGGGCACCCGGCACCCACCGAGGGCACCCAACACCCACCAGGGTCACCCAGCACCCTCCAGGGGCACTCAGCACCCTCCAGGGGCACCCAACACCCACTGAAGCACCTGGAACCCACCGGGGGCACCCAATGCCCAGCACCCGCTGGGGCACACAACACTCACCAGGGGCACCCAGGGGGGTGGGGGGGGCAGGGATTTTGGGTGCCCCCTGGTTTGGGCACACTCACCCCAGCTCCTCATGAAGTGGGTGCTGGCAGGCAGCAGCACCCATAGGTGTGAGCACCCCCTCCCCCTGGTTAGGGATACCCATGGGTGCCACCGAGGACAGCCTCACCCTGGTGTGGAGGGTCCCTTGGGTGACGGGTGCTTCTCCTTGGTGGCACCCATGGGTGGTCTCCCTACCCAACCACCGGGTTTGGGGCTTTTGGGTGCCAAGTCAGGGTGCCCTTCCCCTGGCATGCAGGTCCCATGGGTGCCCCCACCCCAGGTCACCCATGGGTGCCCATCTCTGTCCTGCCTTCAGGGTGTTCAGGGTGCCCTCACCCTGGCATGCAGGTCCCATGGGTGCCCCCACCCCAGGTCACCCATGGGTGCTCTCCCTACCCAACCGCAGCGCTGAGGCTCGCTGACCCCTTCCGAGGTGCCCTTGGGTGCCCGGCCTCGCCCATCCCAGGCCGCCAAGGTCAAGGTGGCGGCGCGGAGGTGCCGGGGCACCCATGGGTGCTGTCCCCGCAGTGCCCGCCAGGCTACGTGGGTGCCGAGTGCCAGCTGGAGGTGGACGAGTGCCGGTCGCGGCCCTGCCAGCACGGGGGCACCTGCCTGGACCTCGTGGGGCGCTACCTCTGCTCCTGCCCCCCTGGCACCCTGGGTGGGTGCTGGGGACCCCAGGGTGGGCTGGGGTGGGGGAAGGGGTCCCCTGGCCCCCTGGCCTTGGGTGCTGGTGGGGAGGGACCCAATGTCCCCATGGTGGCACCCATCAGGGTCCCCATATTCTCATGGTGGCACCCATCAGGGTCCCCACATCCCCACCCCACAGTGGCACCCATCAGGGTCCCCCCATCCCCACCCCACGGTGGCACCCATCAGGGTGCCCACCCCAGGGTGCCATCGGTCCAGTGTCCCCCCCCCCCCATCCCCCCCACCAGGGGTCCTGTGTGAGATCAACGAGGACGACTGTGCCCCCGTGCCGGGCACACCAGCACCCAAGTGCCTCCACAACGGGACGTGCCTGGACAGGGTGGGGGGGTACAGCTGTGCCTGCCCCCCCGGCTACACCGGCACCCGCTGCCAGGGCCGCCTCGATGGGTGCCACAGCCAGCCCTGCCACCCGCCCGGCACCCTGGCCTGCGAGCTGGGTGCCAGCACCTTCCGCTGCCGCTGCCGGCCCGGCTTCACCGGTGGGTGCTGGGCGGGGGGTGGGTGCCAGGGGGGCTGCCAGGGGGGTAGGGTGTCACAGGGGGGTGCTGGGTGCCAACTGCCAGACTGGCTTCACTGGTGGGTGCTGGGGGTGGGGGCATGGGTGCCAGGGGGGTGCTAGGGGGATAGAGGGTGCCCATATGGGTGCCAGGGTGGGCAGGGAGTCATGGAGGGGTGTTGGGTGCCAACTGCCACCCTGGCTTCACTGGTGGGTGCTGGGGGCAGGGAATGGGTGCCAGAGTGGGTAGGGGGACACGGGAGGGGTGCTGGGTGCCAACTGCCAGGTCGGTTTCACTGGTGGGTGCTGAGTGGGGGTGCCAGAGGGGTGCCAGGGTGGAGGGGGGGTTGTGGGGGCTGTGCTGGGTGGGGGTAGGGTGCCAGGGCAGGCAGGGGCCACCCACACGGTCCCCATATGAGTGCCATGTGGGTGCTGGGTGGGTATCACCCCAGGTACCCACCCTAGGGGGTGTCTCTGCCCCTCCCTGACCCCCAGTGTCCCCCACCCCTCCCCAGGCCAGCGGTGCCAGAGCCCGGTGACCCCCTGCCAGGCCCGACCCTGCCACCACGGTGGGCGCTGCCAGCCCGCACCCAGCACACAGCGCGGCTACTCCTGCCGCTGCCCCCCCGTGAGTGGGCACCCACCGCAGCACCCACCCTGCCCACCCGGGGGCTGGTCATCGGGGTGCTGGGACAGGGGGGTGGGCAGGGGTGTGGGTGCTGAGGGGTGGCACAGGGCGAGCAGGGGGCTGGGTGCACCCAGTGCCATGGGGGTGGGTGCTGAGAAGGTGGCATAGGGTGGGCAGGGGGCTGGGTGCTGGGTGCTCTGGGGTGGCACAGGGTGGGCAGGGGGCTGGGTGCTGGGTGCTCTGGGGTGGTACAGGGTGGGCTGGGGGCTGGGGGCTGGGTGCTACAAGGTGATACAGGGTGGGCAGGGGGCTGGGGGCTGGGTGCTATGAGGTGACATGGGGTGGGCAGGGGGTGGGTGCCCACCACCTGCAGCTCCCCCACCACCTCAGGGTGCCCCCCACCCTGACCCCCACCCATTCCCCCGCAGGGTTTCACCGGCCCCCGTTGCGAGAGCCGCCATCCCCCCGCCTGCCCGCACCGTCCCGGGGGACCCCCGTGTCCCCTCCCCGGGGCCACCAACGTCACCTGCCCCCCCGACGCGTGCCTCCACGGGGACCCCCCCGGGCAGCCCCCCACCCTCCCGGGGCCGGGGGTGTGCGACGGGGGGTGCGATGCCAAGGCGGGTGACGGGGTTTGTCACCGCGAGTGCAACCGCCGGGGCTGCGGCTGGGACGGGGGGGACTGTTCGCTGCTGGTGGGGGACCCCTGGGGACACTGCGGGGTCCCCGCGTGTCCCCCCCTCTTCAACAACAGCCGCTGCGACCCCGGCTGCGACACCCCCCCCTGCCTCTACGACAACTTCGCCTGCCGGGACCCCCCCCGCGCCTGCAAGTGAGTCCCCTGGGGGGCATCATCCACCCCCCCCCCCAGCTGGCACCCGCGGGGCACCCACAGCACCCATGGGGCACCCACAGTACCCACAGGGCACCCACAGCACCCGTGGGGCACCCACAGTACCCACAGGGCACCCACACTGCCCACGGGGCAGCCACAGTACCCACAGGGCACCCACACTGCCCACGGGGCACCCACAGCACCTGCGGGGCACCCACACTGCCCACGGGGCACCCACAGTACCCACAGGGCACCCACACTGCCCACGGGGCACCCACACCACCCATAGGGCACCCACAGCACCCACAGGGCACCCACACCACCCACGGGACACCAACAGCTCCCATGGGGCACCCACAGTACCCATAGGGCACCCACAGCACCCACGGGGCACCCACAGTACCCTCAGGGCACCCAGAGTACCCACAGGGCACCCACAGCACCCATAGGGCACCTGCACTGCCCATGGGGCACCCACGGTACCCACGGGGCACCCACATCACCCAAAGGGCACTCACACCACCCGCGGGCCACCCTGTGTCATCTCAGGTCACCCCCTGCCCCACGTCACCGTGGGTGACCCCCTGTCACCCCCTGTGGCACTACGTGCCCCCCATGTCTGCCTGATGCCCCCCATGTCCCCCTTTCCCACCCATGTCCCCCATGCGCCCACAGCCCCCGTGCCCCCCATGTCCCCACAGCCCCCGTGCCCCCCATGTACCCTAGCTCCCCATATCCCCCCATGTCCCTGCACCCCTCCAATGCCCCCCATGCCCCCAATGCCCCCCACGTCCCCATGTCCCCATAGCCCCATCTCCCCCCATGTCCCCATCTCCCACCCGTGTCCCCCACGTCCCCGTGTCCCCCACGTCCCCATGTCCCCCACATCCCCAATGTCCCCACGTCCCCCATGTCCCCCATATCCCCCCCAAGTCTCCAGTCCCCATGTCCCCAGACCCCCCCATGTCCCCACCTCCCACCCATGTCCCCCACATCCCCACGCCCCCCAGGTCCCCCCCACCCCTCACCCCCCGCCGCGGCCGCCCCCTCCCCGCAGCCCCCTCTACGAGCAGTACTGCTCCGACCACTTCGCCGACGGCCGCTGCGACCAAGGGTGCAACAGCGAAGAGTGCGGCTGGGACGGGCTGGACTGCGCCCGCGACGTCCCCGAGGCGCTGGCCCGGGGGGTGCTGGTGGTCACCGTCCTGCTGCCCCCCGACGAGCTGCTCCGGGGAGGGGCCGCCTTCCTGCAGCGCCTCAGCGCCGTCCTGCGCACCAGCCTCCGCTTCCGCCGCCGCCCCGACGGCACCGCCGTGGTCCGGCCCTACTACGGGCCCCAGGGGCTGCGCAGGAGGGAGGTGGCCCCCGAGGTCATCGGGTGAGCGGGGGCCGTGGGGTGGGGATGGGATGGGATGGGATGGGATGGGATGGGATGGGATGGGATGGGATGGGATGGGATGGGATGGGATGGGATGGGATGGGATGGGATGGGATGGGATGGAAGACATGAGATGAGGATGGTGGAGATGATGGGGATGGTGGTCATGGAATGGTAGACATGGGATGAGGATGGTGGAGATGATGGGGATGGTGGTCATGGAATGGTAGACGTGGGATGAGGATGGTGGAGATGATGGGGATGGTGGTCATGGAATGGTAGACATGGGATGAGGATGGTGGTCATGGAATGGTAGACATGGGATGAGGATGGTGGAGATGATGGGGATGGTGGTCATGGAATGGTAGACATGGGATGAGGATGGCGGTCATGGAATGGTAGACATGGGCTGAGGATGGTGGAGATGATGGGGATGGTGGTCATGGAATGGTAGACATGGGATGAGGATGGCGGTCATGGAATGGTAGACATGGGATGGGGATGGTGGACATGGGACAAGGATGGTGGGGACTGTGGACGTGGGATAGGGATGGTGGGCATGGGATGGTGGACAAGGGATGAGGATGGTGGGGATGGTGGGCATGGAATGGTGGATGTGGGAATGGAATGGTGGAGCTGGTGGACATGGGACAGAGATGGTGGGGATGGTGGATGTGGGATGGGGATGGTGGAAATGGGTGGGATGGGATGGAAGACATGGGATGGGGATGGTGGGGATGATGGACATGGGATGGTGGACATGGGATGGGGATGGTGGGGTTGGGTGGGTTGGGATGGGATGGAAGACATGGTGGGCATGGGATGGGGATGGCGGAGTTGGGTGGGGTGGGTATGGGGCTGGTGGACAAGGGATGGTGGACGTGGGGTGGACGTGGGATGGGGATGGTGGACAAGGGATGGTGGACGTGGGGTGGACGTGGGATGGGGATGGTGGTCATGGGATGGCGGTGTTGCGGGACGTGAGGTAGTCATGGTGGGTGCCATGGCTCAAGGGACCATGGGGACACGGGTACCAGGGGTTGTGGGATGGGGTTGCTGGATGCCATGAGCCGTGGGGCCATGGGTGTCTTGGGTCATGGGGCCATGGGTGCCACGGCTTGTGGGGCCATGGGTGCTGGGGGCCAGGCGTGCCACGGCTTGTGGGGCCATGGGTGCTGGGTGTCTTGGGTCATGGGACATGGGTGCCATGGGCCAGGGGGTCAAGGACATCATGGGTCATGAGGTCATGGGAGCCATGGGTGAGGAGGACATGGGTGCCATGGGTCAGGGGGACATGGGCGTCATGGGTGGGGGGTCAAGGACACCATGGGTCAGGAGGACATGTGTCAGGAGAACATGGGTACCACGGGCGCTGGGTGCCACAAGCCACGAGGCCCCGGGTCCCGGATCTCTTGTCTCAGCGGACCGTGAGTGCCGCGGTTCCTGGGCGCCCCGTGTCCCTCTGACCCCGCCCTGGTGTCCCCCGGCAGGTCGGTGGCCACGCTGGAGATCGACAACCGCTTGTGCGCGCGGGCGTCGCCCCAGTGCTTCCCCGACACCCGCAGCGCCGCCGACTACCTGGCCGCCCTCTCGGCCCTCGAGCGCCTCCACGTCCCCTACCCCATCGCCGCCGTGCGGGGTGAGGGACCTCCCGGGGCGGGGTTGGTGGCCCCTGACCCGTCCCGGTGGCCGGTGGTGATGGGGTGATGGGTGGGGTGGGCTGGTGGTGGTGGTGGTCCAGAGGTGCTGGGTACTCCTGTGGTGGGAGAACCCTGGCGGTGGCCCCAGCATGTGGGTGCCCCATGGTGGCATCACCCTGACGGTGTCCCAGACACGCTGGGTGTCCCCGTGATAACATCACCCTGATGGTGTCCCCAACTTGTGGAGTCCCCCATGGTGGCATCACCATGATGGCATCACCACGATGATGTCCCCACCTGGTGAGTTCCCTGTGGTGGCATCACCCTGGTGATGTCCTCAACGTGTTGGGTGCCCCATGGTGGCATCACCCTGGTGATGTCCTCAACGTGTTGGGTGCCCCATGGTGGCATCACCCTGGTGATGTCCTCAACGTGTTGGGTGCCCCATGGTGGCATCACCCTGGTGATGTCCTCAACGTGTTGGGTGCCCCATGGTAGCATCACCACGATGGCATCACCACAATGATGTCCCCAGCAGGTGAGTTCCCCGTGGTGGCATCACCATGGTGGCGTCACCACGATGATGTCCCCAATGGGTGAGCTCCCCACGGTGGCATCACCCTGGTGATGTCCTCAATGTGTTGGATCCCCCATGGTAGCATCACCATGATGGTGTCATCACCATGTTGGGTTCCGCGTGGTGGCATCACCCTGGGGATGTCCTCAATGTGTTGGGTCCCCCGTGGTGGCATCACCATGATGAGGTCCCCAACATGCGGGTCCACCTTGGTGGCATCACCCGGACGGTGCCACCAACCGGTGGGTGCCCCATGGTGGCATCTCCATGGTGGTGTCCTCAACCCGTGGGTGCCCCGAGGTGTCACCACCCCGACATTGTCCCCACCACGCGGGTTCCCCCCATGGTGCCACCACCCCGACGTCATCCCCCGCCCCGGTCCCCACAGGTGACAAACTGCCCGAGGCGCCGGCCCCGCTGCGGCCGCTGCCGCTGCTGGGGGTGGGGGCCCTCATCCTGCTGGCCATCGCGGTGCTGGGGGTGCTGGTGGCCCGGCGCCGGCGCCAGCAGAGCACCCTGTGGGTGCCCGAGGGCTTCGCCCGGGCCAAGGCCGGTGGGGTGGGCCGGCGGGAGCCCCTGGGACAGGACGCCCTGGGCATGAGGTGGGCGACTGGGGGGCACTGAGGGGGGCACTGGGAGGTCCCAGGGCTAGGGGGGAGGGCACCGGGAGGGGGCTGGTGGAACTAGGGGGGTGATGGAGCCGGGGGCTGGTGGAACTGGGGGGCTCTGGGGGGTCCCAGGGCTATGGGGGAGGTCATGGGGGGGGGACTGGTGGAACTGGGGGGATACTGGGGGGCTTTGGGGGGTCCCAGTACAACTGGGGAGGGCACTGGAGGGGGCGACTGGTGGAACTGGAGGGATACTGGGGGGCTCTGGGGGGTCCCAGTACAGCTGGGGAGGGCACTGGGGGGGGGGGACTGGTGGAACTGGAGGGATACTGGGGGGCTCTGGGGGGTCCCAGTACAACTGGGGAGAGCACTGGGAGGGGGCTGGTGGAACTGGAGGGATACTGGGGGGCTCTGGGGGGTCCCAGTACAACTGGGGAGGGCACTGGGGGGGGTGACTGGTGGAACTGGAGGGATACTGGGGGGCTCTGGGGGGTCCCAGTACAACTGGGGAGGGCACTGGGGGGGGTGACTGGTGGAACTGGAGGGATACTGGGGGGCTCTGGGGGGTCCCAGTGGACTGGCGGGGGGGAACTGGGAAGGTGATGGGGTGGGGGGGGAAATTGGTGAAACTGGGATATACTGGTGTTCTGGGGGGGGTCCCAGTGTACCGGGGTGGGGGGGGGTCTGGTGGAACTGGGGGGTACTGGGGGACACGGTCTATGGGGGGGGGGGTCTCAGTGCCGCTGGGGTTCCCTGGGTCTGGGGGACACTGGTGAAACTTGGGGGGGGGGGGTGGGCGGGGGGTGGTCACTGGAGCTGGGGATGCTGGGACTGGGTGAGGGGTGTCACTGGGTGTCCCCCCACCCCCCAAAGGGTCCCAGCTCATTCTGGGGGGGTCCCAATAATCCTGGGGGGGCTGGGGAGCCCTGTGTGTGTGTGTGTCCCCCCCAATCACCAGGGTGGGGGCACCCAGCTCATGCCCCCCCCCCCCCCCGCCAGGGCCGTGGTGAAGGGGGGGGCCCTCGGGGGGGACCCCCACGAGTGGCCGGACGGCGACGGCCCCGAGGCCAAACGGCTGAAGGTACCAACCGGGGGGGGGGGGGGGTATGGGGGGGTGGGGGGTGCTGTACCCCCCCCATGGTGGCACCCTCAGGGGTGGGGGATCCCAGTGCCACCGTGGGTGGAGGTCCAGCCCCATCATGGGTGGGGGTCCAGCACCCCCATGGGTGGGGTCCAGCACCCCCATGGGTGGGGTCCAGCACCCCCATGTTTGGGATCCAGCACCCCCATGGGTGGGGTCCAGCATCATCATGGGTGGGGTCCAGCACCCCCATGGGTGGGGTCCAGCACCCCCATGTTTGGGATCCAGCACCCCCATGGGTGGGGTCCAGCATCATCATGGGTGGGGTCCAGCACCCCCATGGGTGGGGTCCAGCACCATCATGGGTGGGGTCCAGCACCCCCATGGGTGGGGTCCAGCACCCCCATGGGTGGAGATCCAGCACCCCCATGGGTGGAGATTCAGCACCCCCATGGGTGGGGGTCCAGCACCCCCATGGGTGGAGATTCAGCACCATCATGGGTGGGGGTCCAGCACCCTCCTGGGTGGGGGTCCCAGCACCCACGTGCCCGGCAGGTGGAGGCGGTGGAGGCGGCGCCCCCGGACCCCATGGACTGTCGCCAGTGGACCCAGCACCACCTGGTCGCCGCCGACATCCGGGTGCCACCCGCCATGGCCTTGACCCCGCCCCAGGGCGAGTTCGACGCCGACTGCGTCGACGTCAACGTCCGTGGGCCAGGTGGGGGGGGGGTGCTGGTGGAGAAGGTGGGCGTGGTGGGGACCGTGGGGTGCCATGGGGCCAGGTAGGGTAGGCACCGGTGGCATCATGGGGCCAGGGAAGATGGACGTGCCATGGGTGACCACCATGGAGTCAAGTAGGATGGACATGGCCAATGGGAGATCACCATGGTGCTAGGTGGGATGGACATGGCCCATGGAGGACCACCATGGGGTCAATTAGGATGGACATGGCCAATGGGAGATCACCATGGTGCTAGGTGGGATGGACATGGCCCATGGAGGACCACCATGGGGTCAATTAGGATGGACATGGTCCATGGAGGACCACCACGGGACCAGGTGGGATGGACGTGGGGCGTGGGATATCACCAAGGGCATGGGGGGCCACCATGGGGCCAGTGGGATGGATGTGGGGCAGGGGAGGCCACCTTGGGCGTAGAGGACCCCCCATGGGGCCAGGTAGGATAAGCGTGACCCATGGGGGACCCTGAGGAACCAACCGCGGGCCTGGTAGGATGGACGTGGCCCATGGGGGCCCACCATGGGGATGGTGGGTACCAGGCGCCTGGTGGAGCAGATGTAGGGTCCAGACACCACCACGGTCACGGTGAGGGTCATCAAGGCCCCATCCCAGGTGGGTGCCACCAGGGCCTGGAGACCCCTGGGCACCCCCTGACCCCACCCCACCCCTCCAGATGGCTTCACCCCACTGATGTTGGCCTCCTTCTGCGGGGGCGGCCCGGAGGCCGAGGTGGCCGAGGCCGAGGAGGGTGACGACACTTCGGCCGGCGTCATCGGTGACCTCATCTGCCAAGGCGCCAGCCTGGGCGCCCGGACGGACCGGACGGGCGAGACAGCCCTGCACTTGGCCGCCCGCTACGCCCGCGCCGACGCCGCCAAGCGCCTGCTGGACGCCGGCGCTGACCCCAACGCCCAGGACCATGCCGGGCGCACACCCCTGCACGCCGCCGTCACCGCCGATGCCCAGGGAGTCTTCCAGGTGAGGGGGCTGCCGTGGGGTGGTAGAGGGTGCCGCCATGGGGCACCCAGCACGGTCGTGGGGTGCTTGGTGTGGTCATGGGACACCCAACGTGGTCATGGGTTAGAGGGTGCCGCCATGGGGCACCCAAGGTGGTCATGGGGCTTCTGGCATGGCCATGGAGCATCTTCCATGGCCATGGGGCACACGGTGATGTCATGGAGCATCTTCCATGGCCGTGGGGCACCCAGCATGGCCATGGAGCATCTTCCATGGCCATGGGGCACCCAGCATGGCCATGGAGCATCTTCCATGGCCGTGGGGCACCCAGCATGGCCATGGAGCGTCTTCCATGGCCATGGGGCACCCGGCATGGCCATGGAGCATCTTCAATGGCTGTGGGGCACACGGTGATGTCACGGAGCATCTTCCATGGCCGTGGGGCACACGGTGATGTCATGGAGCATCTTCCATGGCCATGGGGCACATGATAATGTCATGGGGCATCTTCCATGGCCATGGGGCACATGATGATGTCATGGAGCATCTTCCATGGCCATGGGGCACACGGTGATGTCATGGAGCATCTTCCATGGCCGTGGGGCACACGGTGATGTCATGGAGCATCTTCCATGGCCGTGGGGCACACGATGATGTCATGGAGCATCTTCCATGGCCGTGGGGCACACGATAATGTCATGGGGCATCTTCCATGGCCATGGGGCACCTGGCATGGCCATGGGGCATCTTGCATGGTCATGGGGCATCTTCCATGGCCATGGGGCACATGATAATGTCATGGAGCATCTTCCATGGCCATGGGGCACCTGGCATGGCCATGGGGCATCTTCCATGGCCGTGGGGCACACAGTGATGTCATGGGACACCCATCATGGCCATGGGACCTCCACCATGGCC